>APFE030339057.1:96174-169677 GCA_000404065.3 Pinus taeda
GGTTAACACACATCTGGTCCTATGTTATTTATGAATATAGATCTTTGTTCTTCGATAGTAGTATGTTGTTGTGATTCCACAGGTGCTCTTTGAAGCTGGGCAGACAAAGTAGAAGAAGCAAAGCTCTATCAGGAAGGAGATGAAATCAAGCGCAAGGCTAAGGTTGGTCTCCTTTGTTCCACTCCTATCTATTTTCATAAAGGAAAGCGAAAGTAGACTTTACTTGTTTGTTTCTAAGATAGCCACCAATCTTAGTGGGAATAGCAGCATCCGAGTGGACACTATTCTCGGTAACATCATCTCAGTCTTGTTAATCTTATTATAGAATAATTGAATTTCTATAGTTTGAGCCACTTTTCCTCTTTGGACGTTAAAATATTTTACTATAGTTAAAGTTAAAATATTAATTTTTTAAAACTAATTTTCATATGCAGATATATACATAAAATTGATATTGAAGTAAAATAGTTAACATGGATATGTGAATAGTTTATATAAGTTGTGCATTGAAATATTTTTATGAAGTATAAGAACTATATATCTTCTCACTAAAAAGCTAAAATTTAATTATATTTAATTATTTATATGTCTAAAGATGATATAAAATTAAGAGATAGTGAGAGAAATATGTTTTCCTTGTCTTATTCATACTCAGTTGTAATATCAATAGAGTGAAATATTTTTAGCAATTTCCTTCATATTATAAGGAGCCAAGGAACACAAAGAGTGATAATATTGATGTTTTATAATACTTTTAACTAAAACTAATTAAATATACATTTGGATTTGAATTGATTGTGAATGAGTGTACTATTAAGGAATTATGTCCAAAAATGTAACTGGTTAAAAAAAAAAACTAACTAAACATGTATATTAATTTTTGTTTTCTATTATTAAGGACATATTTTTTTATTTAGAAAATATTTAATATTTATTTTAAAAGGGAGCATGGAAGGTATTACACATACCCTAATGTTTGCTGTAGAATGTACCTCTCAACATAGTGACAAATATGTATTGTAAATGGAAGTTAAGTAACAATTAATATTTGTGTTATTTTAGATTTTTAAAATTCCAACTATGTAATAAATAAATTAAAATGTTGTAGTATTTTATTTTTGAAATATACTTTGTTACTTTTAATTGTAGTCAATATTATACTAGATCCATATATACTTTGTTACTTTTAATTGTAGTAAATACTAGTCTAGATCCATCTTAACTGAGGATCTATCAAGCCTCAAGTGGAATCCCATCTTTCGAGGTTCAAATCTGTTTAACAATTTTATCCCTCTTGGGGCTTTATAGATCCAAATTTAAGATGGAATCAAATCCCTGGAGGTTCAAATCTCTTTAAAGATTTGGTCACTCTTGGGGCTTGATAGATCCAAAGTTAAGATGTATACCTCTTTATAAATCAATTTTGACCTTTAATATTTATATTATATTTTTATTTTTATTATTATAAAATTAAATTAAAAGCCCTTCTAGATTAAGTCCATCTAATCTCTTTTTCAATTTATTAATTATTAATTATAAATGTAATTTGTGAATAGCACATTTTACATGTATATTTATCTTATCATATAATTTCTTTTGAATACAATATATTATAATATACATTATTTTTTTTTTTTATGAATTAATATATAAAATTTGGAAAGCATATGTATAGATATTGTGTAAAAGTAAAACAATTTGCAAATAGTTACATTTAAATTTAATAGCTCCATTATATCTATAAAATTGTTTGAAAACATATAAACAACAATATTATAAGATCTATTTTCATTAATTTATTTCAAAAAAAATTCTTATCTTAGAAATTTTATTTTTAGATTTTTATATGTTTCTTTATCATTTTTTTGATGTACATGCAACCAACAAAATTAGTATCTATTAGAAAAATATATAAAATATAAAAAAGTTAATCATAAATTTTTTTCACATATTAGTAACATTTTTCATAGTTTGATAACACTATTGAATTACACTTCGAATGCAAACATATTAATTCCAAAAAAAATAGCCATTACTTATGATCCATTGTCGAAGTTGATCTATTTTGTTTTTGGGTAAAGTGAAATAATACAAACTAAACCCAAAAAACCATTCAACAAATATGTCCAAAACTAAACTCTAAATCATATTTCAAATATGCCCAAGAATCTAAGAGAATAAGTTTAATAGGAGAATAAAAACATAATGAAAAAGTGAAATAATGTGGTAAAAAGTTTATATTTTAAAATTTAATGGGTCCATTAATATCTATAATATCCTTAACCTAGTAATATCCTAAACATAGTAATATAATATAGTATCTTATTTACAATAATAAGTAAAAAAATATTTTTCCCACTCTTGAATTTTATATTTAAATTTATAAAAAAATTGCTTACATAACTAAGTCAATTATAAAACATATAAAAAGACAAAAATTCTTAACCTTAAATTGTTTTCACATATTGGTAACACAGAATTAATTGTTGTCACTTTTAACGTCGTCATAGTCATTATTGATTTAAAACTTAATTATGAGCCTAGATACATAGTCCAAGAAAATTAAATAGTCATTACTTGTGATGCATTACTAAAATTGATATATTTGGTAAAATGAAATAACACACACAAACTAAACTGAAAAGAAAAATTCACAAATATGCCCAAAATTGAACCCTAAATCTTATTCCAAATACCCACAACGCTTCAGGAGAAGAATTCTAAAAAGAGATGAAAAGCATGGTCAATAAAAGTATGGTTAATTGTTATTGAATTTGTTTCTGTGCAATCCTTTCCTCTCAATAACTTGCAAAGTATGTTCATTTTGTGTATCCTTTCAAGCTTGACGGAGCTTATTGCTTTGCCTCTCCTTTTGGACTATGTTGATGCGTTAAACATAATTTATAATGCTTATATCATAACAAATGTTTTATATATTAAATGAAATTCACCCCACTATAATTGTAAATTATAAAACATTATATTAAGAAATATATTATATAGCTCCTTATGCTTTAACTCTAATTAATAAATATATAAATCATATTAAAAAATGTTATGTATATTAGATTTTATTAACCATTGTTTATAAATTGTAAAATAATATATTAAGAAATATATTATTATGGTTATATCGGTGTCTTAAATCAAACTTATAATGTGTTAACTCTAACATTTAGTGATGTATGTTAAATTAGATTAATAGTAAGACACTTGTAAATTATCAAATATTATATTAAGAATATTATAATTTTAACCAATTTATAAATATGATAAAAACAATGTGTACATACATACTTTCTTACTTTTTTATATTACGCATACATATCTCCCCCATATTGAATTGTAGAGAGCCTCTCAAAGCAATTATATCCATAAGAAAAAACAACATTTTAATTTCAAATAAATTCTCTAAGACTAATGGTAAGAATCAAACGTTTCATTATGCTCTATGTAACTATCTGTTCATGAAAAAAAGACTCCCAATTATATTTATCTATATTCTGTGGCCATCTATATTTTAATTTTTCAATATCCCTTGCTCTACAACATATAAATTAGAAAGTAACTAAAAATTAATACATGGATTGTAAATGTAAGATAAGTAACAATTAATGTTTATTTATTATTTTTCTTAAATTAAAATTTATGTAGTAAATAAATTATAATATTGTAGTATTTTATTTTTGAAATGTTATTTTATATTTTTAATTGTATTAAAGAGTGCATCCATATTAGTAAAAGAGATTTTAACTTTATTTTTTAATATGATTATTTTGCAAATTTTGTTTTTTTGTAATGTGAGGAATTCAAGATTTTAATTTTTCCTTTTTGTGACTAATTCAACTAAAAGAAAGTTATTTCAATTAGAAAGAAACTCATGCTTTGTATAAGTTTTTAGTTGTAGAAAAAACAACTATTTATAACCTAGAAAAAAATCCAAAAATAGTTATCTCTTTAACTTATTTTTAAAATACATGCTAGGAGGTATCCAAAGAGAACTTAACCTGTGTAATGTATATGTTCTGTGTAGGTATATTTCATTTCATCAACTCACTTTAAGGATCCCAAGCTTTGTCAAAAAGAATTCTATGTCACTACATATGGATAAATATTCCTTCTTGCTTGCTTATTATGGAGAAATATCTGGTACATGATCATACTCTAGAAAACAAATATGGTTAATATGTGTATATGAGAAGACTTATATTATTATTATTTAACAAGTTTACATTTTTTTTTAGCATGATATTATCTAATAGTAGCATAACAACATCCCCCTCATATTGGTTGTAAACGTTTTGCATTTGTAGAGATTTAATCCTTTAACAAACTTCCATGTTAGGTTTACACTTTTAAGGATTTGGTTTTTCTAAACACTTCATAGATGTGGATTAAGATGGATTTAAGATACTTTGTATATTTAACTATAGATTGTTATAATGCTCTTTATTTTTATTTTTTTTATTTTTCTTAAATTACATTGATGAAATAAATAAATTGTAATATTATAATATTCTATTCTTGAATAGTATTTGATCATTTAAGTTATAATAGATAGAATATTGGCCAGAGTAAAACGTATTTTAACTTTTCTCTATTTGACATCAAAACCCACCATTAAAATAATTTATGAAAAGTATTTTCTTAATAACTATAAAAATTTAAACTTTTCATTATTCTATTTTGTGCAATTAATTGGTAGAAAGAGTGCCCTAGGAATAATATCTATAGATATTCTAGTATTATTATTTTGTTAATATTTAAATATCCCTTGCTTGCTGCACAATATATGAAAATTAAGAGTAACCAATGATCATTGTTAAATATTTATGTTTCTTAAAAAAAATCATCATTAATAATAATAAAGAAGAACACCACTAACTAAACTTATCATCAACAACGTTATTCAACCCATTAATTTCAATAAAATAAAAAAAAATAAAAAATAAATAAAAATTAACTTAAGTCATATAAATCTAAAATACAAACTCAAATTATAATATTTCAATACTCCTATATAAAAATATTATTTCATTCCTAACACTTCACATCATTTCATTTTATAATTCCTCTTCAATAATCCCCAATATCTCTCTCCACACTTTCTATGTCATCAAATATCAAGAAATCTTCCCCATCTATTAAACAAACACATTCTCCATACTTTCTATGTCATCAAATATCAAGAAATCTTCCCATCTATTAAACAAGCACATGTATATACATATAATTGAAAACAGTGACAAGTTTGCGTTTCTATGCGCTTAACTGAACAATCACAGACAATACTATGTGCGCCAAAATTCTTTTCTGTTTTCTATACCAGTGGATTGGACTACAGTAACATCTGACGCCATTGCTGGCTGAATGTTCTGTGAAGTCTGGGAGAAAGAGATGGTGGGATTTGCTTGGCCACTGATCGTCTCAAATAACTATTCCAAACGTTTAGTTTCTGCCAGGAAATTCCTGGTACAAATAATAATAAAGTAGGGGTTTCATTCTGTTTTTCTAAATTAATGCAAGGAATAATTACTTGGGCTGTGACACTTGTTTTTGTATTAAAGACCAAGAGGGTCCAAATAATTTCTTGATCTGCACGCAATGGCGAGTCGTCGTTGTTTCTTGAGCACACGAATTTCAGTGGGAGACTGGATACCATGGTGGTCAATTAATTAAATTGCATTGGAAGTTACGTGATGTGACCCTGGGTTGATATTTTAGTGGCTAATGTAACAATAGGCACTCTGAGCCCCACTTTACTTTGTTGTTAGACACTCGGAAGTTCGAGGTAGTTGATAGGTGGCCCCTTGTGCTTATCCACATGTGCCCACCCCACTATACACCATATGAGTTGGTCCCCCTTGTGGGTAGTGGCCGACCATGCATGCATCTTCTTCGTATGTTCACAATCTAATGTTAACATTATTCATTGTTTACCTCACTCATCTATCAGAAGGACCATTCATGTCCGATCGGTGGAGTGGTCATTTCGATAGTAACCATGCTCGTTAGGTAAAGGGTATATTTTAAAATATTTATTTTAATTAAGGATTTGATATGAGTAGAGAGGGATCTAAGTAAAAAGATTTAATTTGTTTACGTGCAAAAAAAAAATTATGAATGGATATTATTTAAATGTTTTCTATACTTCATTTTTTTTACATTTTTACATTTTTTTTATTTTAGTTTACATGAGCAAAATTTCAACTCACACATCATACTCGACTATAGTAATCTATGAAATACATATTTGGAGATAACTATCCAACTTACATTTAACAAAAACAATTTTAGCTAGTCTCAGATATTTAATAATAATTATCCACCTTATAGTTTTTTTTGGAGTTAACTATCCAGCTTATAATTAATAGAATCAGCTCAAATTATTTATATGTAAAATCCATATTTCTCATCAAGTTAGATGAGAATACTCATATTACTCATCATGTTAGACCATCTCCCACTAATCCCAAATTATCTTCCTCTTACAGTTATAAGACCCACCTACCACCCATCCCAAATTATCTTCCTATTGTATATTTTCTATCACCTCCTTTTCACTGAAATTGTGTTGGTAAGTAATATTCAAGTTTATTGCAAATTTTATTTCCTCTGGTATGTTTTTCATCATCTCTTTTCCACTGAAATTGTATTTAAATGTAGATAGTTAAGTTTATGATAAATTTTATTTTGATTATGAATATATATATTTTTCATTTTTTTGCTTAAATTAAAATTGACTTGGGAGTGGACATCTATTGCAAAAAAAACTATTATAAGCATACATTATTTATATGGAATCAAAGTATTTTACTATTACACCATTATTATGTAAAGATTATTTTATCTAATTCTAAATTATTTTTTATACCATTATTTTCACTTAGATTATGTTTGGGACTCTACTTTGTTTTGATTATGGATATATATTGTTCTTTTTCATTTCAATAAAATTGTGTTGGAGAGAGAGATTGAATCTTTTGATCACCAAGATCATTATTTTTATTGTCAATTAACTAAAATTCCTTTTGCAATGGATTGGTGTGTTTTTCATTTTACTCTGTGGAGATAGTGTTTAAGTGATTTTTTATTCTTGATGACATGTAGAATGTAGATTAGTTAGCTTGACATCTTATTGCTTTCAAGATTTTTGTATATCATTTTCAAAACTAAATTCATGGAATATTATAGATGATACTCTTCAACCATTTAATATATTTTCTTTCATCTTTAGCTATTTTGTTTTGATTAGAATATATTTTCAAATTTTTATTCAATAGTCATTGGATGTGCATGTCTTCATATAAAAATTATAATAAAGTGATATCTCTTTAAGGGGAAGAACACTTTTCTAATTAGGAAAAATTAGCTACAATTTTTTCTTATTTTAATATATATTTTTTATTTTTATTTTTCAAATTTTATAGATTGTGAGTAATTAATATATAATTATTTGATCATGTATAAACTTTCCTCTCAATCTCATATATATCCCAATAATTTTTAAATAGGTCTCTGCTATATATACATTTGCAATAATTACCTTGTATTATCTCATTAAAATTTTATTTTAATTAGAACATTTTAAATTTGATAATTTTAAAATTTTATTTTTCGTTATTTAACTTAAACAAGTCTAAAATCACCCTTTATTTCTTAATTTTATTGATTCTTGATATATTATCCAACATTATTATAAAAAAAATGTTTTTATTAATCAAAACTACTTATTATTTTACATTGAAAAGTTTTAGATTCAATTTTAAAATTTATATAAATTCCAAATTTCCTTCACATAATTTTTTTTATTAATAATTATTTTTTTAAATAAAACTTATCCATATATCTTTAACACTTATGTAATAACAAAATTTCTCAAACATTAATATTGAGTTCCAATTGCACGTCCTCTCTTGCTTGAACCTCACTTTTTATAATATGTTTATAATAATATAGACGTAGGCGTGTGTTCTCTTCCATGGAAATTATCATTTCCAATACTGTCAATGTCATGCATTGTGATTCGGTACTTATATATTTTAAGCTTAATATATATGGTCATTTTTCACTGGAATATTAACATTTTGACCATATGGTGTGGTTATTATTATGATTTTTATATATTTATAATTTATTAATAAAAATAATATATATATATTATATATATATATATATTATAGTAATTATGTGTGTGGAGTATTTGAGTTTAATAATAAGGTGAAGTATTATAAATAAAATTTATTAGTTTAATAGATGAATAAATCTATATGAAAAGATAATTTTTTTTTTTCTTTTTTGAAATAATTATTCTAACTAAATTTAATTGACTAATTAATAATAATATTAGTGGTTTTATATTTACTTTTATTATTAGAGATTATCTATCACTATCAAATTAGGTAAAATTTGGTCTTAAAATATCTCTCTCAACATGAATAAACGATAATGATAGTTTGGTCATTTAGTCATATTTTGTTTAGTACAATAATCTATACAATATGATGTTAGAGCATATAAAATATAAATTATTAACAAGACTTTGGTTTTATTCATAAAAGTTTATGGAGTATTGAGTTGTACATTAAAGTTGATAGATACTTGAGTTGTTTATTTAAATTAATAAAAAAAAATTAAGACTTGAAATTTTATATGAATTTACACATTTCTGTCATTATTATTTGAAAAAAAATAAGTAGTCATACTCATTTGTCCATCTTTCAAGTCTTCATATCATGGATTTATCTTCAAGAGTATTTATCAATTTTTTAAGTACCATCAATCATTTTATTACTTAAAAAAACTAGCAAGGGAATATAATGGCTATAATAGCAATAATAGACACTTCATTTTAAGAATTATTGTCTATAATATTAATAAATCTCTAATGTTGGTTTAAGGGGAATTAATGTGTATTGATCTCCAATTTAAAGATTTTATTTAGCTTTTTAGGATTCCTATCTATTTGTGTCACATCACTTAGATGGCATTTTAAATAAGGATTTCTTCCATTACTTTAGCATGTTCAAGATAAAGATAATATTTTTTTCTTTTTAGAGTGTATTACATGACCTTAGGTAAAAACATGGTTATTATTAATGTCAAACTGATTTTCCTTTATCCCTGCTACGATGGAGCAACCCATCTAGTGTACATACATTTTTCCATGAGAGCATGAGATATTGTAGGAAAACTTACAATGATGAAGATATGTTGGGTCCTCAATAAATATCATGACTTGCTTAATGTTATTAACAATCATGAAGGAGGTAAAAAATGTGTCTCTTTCTGAAAATTTTGGCTATGTTATAAGTGAAATCATCAATAAAATTTGAGAAGCCCTCTCGGTGAACAATTTGGTCATTGTGTTCCCTATTTGAGGTTCACCTTCTTTATTAAAAGACTTCTCAACCTATCACTCTTTATACATGTTGCTATTAAATGCATAAAGAAGATGATATTTTTATTTTTCAAGATAATCTTCATTTCTAGTCCTTCTAACTCTAGGAAATCCAATTGGTATCTCTCTTTAGAAAGGAAAAACAATATCTCCTTTTTCACTCTTGGAAGGTTGATCAATATCTTAGTCAATCTATATCTCCAGGAATTTTTGTCTCCTATGGATTTTCCTATTTTTAAATAGTTGATGAATTATCACATTGCCACTATTGAGAATAGAGTCCCTACCATAAAAATGGATCTTTTATACAAGCTTACTTTGTAGTAGAGGAGCGATTTGACTAACTTAACCTCAGGTAAAACGTTAAAAGGATTGAAATTCTTGGTTTGGAATAGCAAATTGTTCTTGAATGTATAGTGGAGGACAGAAGTCATTGTGGTTTTCAAGTTTATCATGTGTAATCATTTTGTTTTCAAAATGTATAATTGTAACTTACAAGTATAATTATAAGCTTGGATTTTGTTAATGAGCTTCAATAAGATCCTGAGATCCTTGGGGGCTAATGTAATACCCTACCCCTTCTATATAATATAGGGAAGATGGGGTATATTTTCCCTCCCAAATTATACTCTTATACCATTGTCATGTACCTAGAAGCATTTATTTAAATTTCATGGTTTAATTGAACCCCTAAATCACTTTATATAGTTCCTAACTTAATTCTTATTATTGTTTGGGTACCTAGTCAATTTATTTTTTAAATTAAATTGATTGGTGTGTACTCTTCCTTATTTTCTTTTTCCTCCTCTCCTTTTTCTCCTTCTTTCATCCTTTCTTTTTCTCTTTCCCAAAATTATTTCTTGTTATCCCCGTGTAACCTTCCATGTGGAATTCTTCAATTGGAAAAAAAACATATATACTCCTTTAGCTAAACCCCAAAATTCTCTTTACTACATTATTAACCTTAAACATTGATATAAATATTGATAAATGGTTAAAATCGCTATACGTCTAAGGGACCCTTCTATCTTGGAATGCATTTTTACAAGATAATTATTCAACCCCTTCATTAGATCCTCATTATCAATCTTGAATCCATCAAGTTCTTAAGATATCTGAAAGTTGTAAAGGCCCCAACTTCCTAGTCACCAATTTATGAACCACACTAACAAGAGGGTGCCAAGTGTTTACAGCCCTATGATACCTAACTTTGTTAATGTATCTTACTATTATATTAATTGTTAAAATACTACTAATATGGATTCAATACAATAGTATAAATCTCTATTGGTGATAAGGGCTACCTCTACCCATCATGCAAGTTCACAACCCACACAATGTGAGGGAATTATATGCCATATTCTATATATCTCTTCATATGATTAATTAAACAATTATTTCTATATGAGTAATTCCCCATCTTTAATTTGTATCTCATTTAAGATTAAAAATCATTGTATATGAAGGAAACCCTCTATTATGGGGCAGAAGATTATGTTTTAGGCCAATGATGGTGTGCCACATGGCCATCTTCCTCTAAATTTATTTCCCTTAGAGAATTATAATTATTGGGTGAATAGATGGGGTTCTCAAACATTACATGGAATCCCATGAATATATACAATTGTTATTTGGAAAAACTCAAATTACTTATTAATCTAGGGTATGCATGGATAGAACAAATCTTTTACAACCAAGAAAGACCCCACCCCACATTTACTTGCTTTCACAAGCTCTCCGGGGTAAACATGAGCTCATAGTTACTATGGAATGACCCAACATCCAAATTCCAGTTATGGAGATGGGCTCTACTAACCAGAAACTCATTGAAACCTCTTAGGGACACCTAATCACCCAAATATCAGACAACAACCACTAGTGATCTAACCTTAAGTAGGAACTTTCATTTTACCTGACTTCATAGCCCAACTGCACACATGCCAAGCTATGCATGTGGACAAAAAGATATAGCCGCATAAAAAAGCCTTCCTCCTTGTGGTTATATCTGGATTTTCCCAGTGCAAAGGGTGCAACTAGAAACCCTAATTTGGATTTTTAGGACCAATTCCAGGCCAACTGCCCAAAACTGCCCAAAATTCTATGGAATCATCTTATCACCAAGAAGAGTCATTATTCATTGTTATTGAGTCAATTCCTACTTGAACTTATCAAATACATGGAGATCATTTAGACAAACACTTTGTGGTCAAGGTACATGTAGGCCATAAATGCATAGTTTCTATTGAAGAATGTAGCTAGTGGAAGTCTTCATAATTGTATTTGAGTCATAATGTAATGTATTTGTCAAAATAAAGAAAATAAATTTTATTGTAAAAGAAATTGACTTGTTCAAGCATGGGCTTCATGCTTGGGTTAATGATTTTTAGGTCAAAGCCTCCATTTTTGGCTTCTAGGGTTTATGTCAAGAGTTTGTATCCTTGTCATCATGTAAGATATCCTTCTTAGGCTCTATCAGTCAAGAAAGAAATTTATTTTAGTGTCAAATAAGCTATTTAGGACTCCTCCACCAAGTTAGACTTAACCTAGACAAGTTGACCTAATTAAGAGGCAAAATCCATTATATAAAGGCAAAACATCGACCTCATTTGTAGCACATATTAAGTAAGTTCGATCCATAGTAGATGGAAGAAGGAAAGAGGGTTAAATCCATAAGAAGGAGGAGAAAATCCTAGCAAAGGAGAAGAAAGTATTTGTTAAGAAAAAGAATATTTTTCTCTCTTTTTTACTCACACATGTGAATTTTGAATCTACTTGGGAGGCTGAAATTTCAGATCTAATGTAGGGCCAAAATTCTAGATGTTAGGGACCAAAAACTCTTTGTTGTTGCTAGGTTGAAGCTATAAGGCAAGAGGAGACTACTGAAGTTTGCATAATCATCTTAGAAAGTTGACTTGGTGGAGGAAGGTATTTTGGTCTCGTGTAACGTCTTAGTTGGTCTCAATTTGATTTGAGTTTATTAGTGGAAGAGTTTGACTGGTTTTCCCCAATAAAGGTGTTTTAGCCTTGTCTGAGTGCCTATATCTGGTGTCATTGAAATTCATGATTTGATTTGATGATTTATTGATGAAAATAATTAAAAAGAAGAACCTAAATAATGTTATTAACATTACAAATGATATCAAAAGTAATTATCAATATAAGAGAATCTTTCTGCCTTTCTCATTTTCTAACATGGTACTAGAGCTAAGGTGAAGGAGGAAAGAAAAAATAAACTTGAAGGCATATTGAAATAAGGGATAAAAAGAAAGGAACAAAAGAAGATCATTAAGGAAAGGACCATATAAGAAGAAAATCCTACTATCTATATCAGGTAAAGGAGGTATTCTAAAATCTATGGAAACCTTAATGAAGACAAAAAATAAGCTAGAAGGAGCCTCCAACTACAAGGCGGGGAAGAAGAGGATGGATCTTATTCTTGTGAAGCATAAATTTTTGTATTTTTCTCAAGGAAAAGTTAAGGAACCTATAGATGATGCAGGAAAGGAAAATTACAAGGAAAATTGTATATTGGCCATGAATCTAATAGTATATGGGGTTAAGTACAATCTAATCCCATATCCAATATATACTCTACATAAGAAATGTATAAAACCCTCTCTAAGTTTTCTACCATCATGAACGTTGTGCAGATAGTTAGTCTCAAGAATGATAATGTATCATCCTATTTTGTAAGGATCTCTAGAATAAGAGATGAACTGCAAGCTATTAATGAAGTTGTACAAGAGAGAGAATTCATGATTTTTGTAATACTAGGTATACCAAAATATTCGATCTCTTTTGCACCAGGAATTAACAACTGGGAAGATGCACCAACCTTTGAATAAATGTGGAATGCATGTGGTCAAGAAGAAGCACACATCTCATTAATAAGTGAAGAAAAGGAGGATGAAGAAAACAACACTTCAGATGATTACTCTACCCATCACAAGAAGAAGGGGGTGTACAAGAAGTTCAAAGGACCAAAGAATAAGGTTTGTCTATCAAAGTTTGAATGCTACAATTGTTATAACATGGGACACTACAAAAGTCAATGTCCTGAGAATCCAAGAAATAAGAAGAGAGAAAGATAACATGCATTTTTTTTTTCATGAAGCTCCACCAAAGAAAAATAAGCCTCAAGAATATGAAGTCAAATAATTACACTATTAAGTCTTCTTTTACATATCCCTCTAAGTCTACTATTTCTAGTTTTGTAATGTTTTTCTTTTATGTTTCTAGAGTTTGTTGATCTAATATATATTTTTAGAACTTTTGAATTGATTTGATAAGTTGTAAGTATCCCTCAGAAAGATTGGATTAAGAGGGATCCTTCACCATTCCACCAACAGATAGGTATCTTGTTCTTTATTTTCCTCTTCTATGTTTTATTTCCTCCACACAAATAAATTTTGCTTGTGTCATATACTAATAACCTTTTCTTTATATTTTCCTTGGTAGGAAAGCTTGCAGAATATACAAAGGTTATGGAGGAAAATTGAAAGGAAATATTTGAGTCATGAAATAAGCTCTGTTGAAAAGGAAGCCCCTTTAGAGAAAAATGATGACCTACAAGGTTTGTTAAAGAACAAAGGTATGTCTTAGGGAACAATATTTGTTGCAAAATTCTCTTCATACAAAAGGTTATGATCATTCTCATTTAAAATTTTCTTTATATTACTAACATTCCTATGTCTAGAGCTTTGAATCATAAATATTCTTGTTAGGGTGATTAATCGTTAGATTGAATCTTCCCTTGTTATACTATCTCTTGTTATTTGATCAGTTTTATTAGCCCCTAAACTTTAAGGTTCATTTTAAAACCCTAGAATCTTGATGCTATCGGTATGTCAATGTTAATAATGAAACCCAATCTACTTTTGGGTTGTTGATAAAGTCTAGAACATATAATTAAATCATATTCTTTTGAAGTTTAGGGTTTTTGGTAAAAACCCAAGCTCTTTAGGGCATTAGGGGAATTTTGAGGTCTAAAATGGGCCTCCTAAGAAAAATGTACAACCAAAATAAACTTTGTAAGAACCAATAGGATTCAATATGAGGGTGTCAACCACGGGGATGATTCACCATTTTTGGAGTAAAAAGGTAAAGAGATTAAAAAATAATAAAGCTACTTTTTCAACTTGTATTTTCAAATTATCTCCCTAATGTTTTACTCAAAATTTCGAGCAAAGAGTACCCATTGGATGAAAAATTTAATTCCTAATCCAAAGAGTACCCATGTTGCATACTTCAATGGAGCCTGCTACACGAAAAATGATAAATACATGAAATACCCAATAGCAGGGTCCATCGAAAGTATGCAACATGGGTACTCCTTGGATGAGGAATCAAATTCTGCATCCAACAGATATTGCCGCTCGAAATTTGAGTAACCCAATAGGGGGATAAGTTGAAAATATGAGTTGAAAAAAATAATTTTTCCTTTTTCCCCTCTAAAATTTGATGATGTAATCTAATCTTCTTTTATCATTTCCACTATTATTTTATAATCTCCTTAGGAGACCCATTTTTAACCTAAAAATTCCCATAATTTTTGCTATTAATGTTTTTTATATAATAAAACCCTATATTTTTAGAGTTTGGCGAATTACGATTTATGAACAAAACCCTTGTGATAGCTATTGTAAGATCCTAGGAGTGAAACCCTAGATGTATATTCTTTCGTATGATCTCAATCCTAGCCTAATTAACTTGTTGGTATCTAATTTTGATGTCTTGACATTTGTGTCTAGGTTTTACCTATAAGATATTGATATGAGATGCTAGTGCATGACAATGAGACCCTAGATATGTATATGCAGGTATGCTAACTTGATTATTGGTGATTTAGTTTTATTAATGAAATCTAGGATATATAACAAAACCCTAGTAGAATCTTTCATGAAATTCTAAAAGAATATTATTGAAACCTTAGATGTATAGTACTATGATTGGATTGATGTCCTGATTAAGTTTCTAATATAAACCACGTGTACGCAACTTGCTAGTATCACACTAGCATGTGTATGCACCTTGCAGACTATAAAACTCGCATATGGATCTACAATTTCTGATTCAGACCTTCATTGTAACACAAAACTTCAGACATACCTAGATCTTTGCATACACAAAAAAATCACACATTAAGACTCTATCAACATAAATCGAATCAAATCATAAACAAGATTTTCATCGCAAATCTATTGGATCTGATCCATCATCAAATTATCATGTGCATACTTAGTTTTAGATCAAGAAAAACATCAATAGCCCATTACATGCATATTTTTTTAGATATAACTATTCATAATATATCCATCACTTGCGCGCCCACTACCACTTTGATCTTCATCTCCTTATATAGCTTAGAACTTATCCAACACCACAGGTCAAAACCATACTCCAGTTGATGGTTTTCTTAGACGAGATCAGAACATCCATTACCGGGCTCAATACCATGGTAAGGATCCTTAGTATTTAGAATACCATGGTGTGGAAACTATATGTGCCTTTGCTTCTTGATACCCACGTCTGTATGTGGCTTTGATTAACAAAACCTGCGTATATTTCTTGCAATTTCAACTTTGACATTCTTCTACCTCTGAACTAGTATGCATTTTTCAAAACTCTCTGTCACATTTGTAGACACATCTTATTGACATTTGTATTGAGTTGGTTTCTATCAAAGAAAAACCCATCAATTAGGTTTTCATCAGGGAAAACACATCAGATATGTTTCCATCAAGGACAACACATAATTCATAATGCCAACATATGGGTTCTTAGTTGCTCCCATAGGCATGCATCAGTGTGATTGTGGCCTTTTTATACCACTGTTGTGCTATCAACTATGTGAATTAAGGCTATATTCTAGGGTTGGGGCTTAGCTTTTGCATACAAAACTATCAAACTTCCAGAACTCATAAAAGTGATGAATACAATGCTTGTAAACCAAAAACTAGAACCAGGACTTGACCTAACCATATCCAACCCGGACTGATATTTTGTCAAACACTTGGTAGATATGCAACTTACAAGTCATGAATGCAAGTCTAAACATAAGGGATTGAAAAATTATCTGGGGTTTAACAAGAATGATCTCTACCTTCTCACATTAGCCTTCATAACATCAATTAGGTCTTGCATCCATTATTCATTTACCTACAAGTAAAAACATGAATAGAGTCATGAATGAGATCTGTCATATAACCATGCTAATAACAATCATATAAATATATAAATAATAATGAGAGAACAACCCTTAAAGCCACATAATAACGAGTACATTTACTCATCAAATCAAGATAAACTTATTTTTTTTTTATAAATAGGAAAAATCCAACCAACTTTAGGACATTCATGAACCACTTGACCATAGATTGGTTGAACGACATCTTTTTTTCAACCAATCACCCTCGTGTCATATTCCAAGCATGAATGTGGGATCTCACGGGATAAACCAAACCATATACAACCAAGAGAATCGGGAGGTTAAAACACCTCAACCCTCACCATATTGTGATCTCACCTAAACTGGTCTTGAGATCACAAAACCAAACCGAGCTTGGTTTCCTCTAAATTCCTTCACCATTCTTGAGGAATTTTCTCATCTGCACCCTCAGGATTTACATGTATCTCGTCATTACTGGTCAAGGGATTCATAGGCCTTTGGGAATTTTCTTGAGACCATGTCACCCCAGATACTGAAACCATCCAAGAATCTAAATCTCAAACCAATAAAGAATCCCATCACACCATGACTATCCATAAATGGCAAGGCTAGGCTCAAATCCACTTTCGAAACCTAGAAAAATCCATGCCAAAGACAACATAAGAACCAAATACCAACATGCACATACCATACATGTCAAAAAATGCTAGGAAATCATACATGCAACATATTACCTACAAGCATTCTCATTGAATCTACTTGATCCAACTTTTCCTTACTTGATCCTTGGTTTCCTTTGCTTTCCTTGTCCTTCCTTTGCTTTTTTCCTTTCCCTCTCCTCTCGGTGCTCTTCTCCTTTCTAAAACTAACTTCAAAATTGAACTAGAAAAGGCTCCCAACTAATCCTTTGAAGTCTTTTTATTATTGCCTCTAATTTCTTCAATTTCCATTATTTTCCTTCATTTTCCTCCTCACATGAAACATGTGACCTTTCACCTCCCTTTTCTCCTAATTTCCTTTATTTTCATAAAATAAATGCCAATTAATGCCTCTTTTATTTTCCAAATCCTTGGCCACTTTCCCCTTAACCACAAACATATCAAGTGATGCCCACTAGGATATTTTTCCCAACATTCACCTTGGAATAAATGTCCCTTAACCATGGTCTTATTTTGACTTTATTAACTTTCATTACATGAAATTTTAACCTGGAGTTGTTACATAACCCTCCCCATTGGAGGAACACCATCCTCAGTGTTAAACCACACCTATACCCAACAAAACTACTAAAAAGAAAATATACTTCCCATGGAGCTTTATAACTTAGCTTGTTGCAGTGTTTACAATGAATAATCTACTCAAAAGAAAAACCAATCATGAAAACATGAAAATATAAAAACCATAGCACTTATTGGAGCTTTATATCTTATCTCATGGTAGTATTTACAATAGTAACTATACATAAATATGTAGAATACCAAAAACCCATTTTCCTCCACTAGAAAACCATGAAGGATACATAGCCCGCATTTGATCAGTCATCTCCCATGTAGCTTCATTGGGCCCAAAGTGCTTCCACTACACTTTAACCTGCTTAATTTCTCTATTTCGAAGCATGACTTATTTCCACTGCAATATGCACTGAGGTTTTGGCTAGAATTATCCTTCTTTATCCACCTACAATACAAACCAATCAATAACGTGATCAACATCCTTTACATATTTTTTAAGCAATGAAACATGAAAAACATCATGGACTTTCATTGTCGAAGGTAGTGCAAGTCTGTAGGTCATTACTCTAATCCTCTCAAGGATATCAAAAGGCCCGCAATATTGTGATGCCAACTTAGCACATTATCCAATCCTCAAGGAGATCTTCTTGGGCTTGATGCAAAAATACACATGCTCCCCAACCTAAAACTCCTCCAATGCCCTATGTTGGTATGCATAACTCTTTTTCCTATCCTATGCTACCTTTATATTCTTCCTTATAACCTGCATTTCCTGCTCCATTTTTTCCAACATGTCTAGTCTAATAAGTACCATATTCACTGGACGACTCTAGCTGATGGAAGTGTTACAAATCCACTCATAGAGTGCCTTAAAAGGACTCATCCTCAGTGACTCATAATAACCATTGTTGTATGTAAACTCAACCAATAGAAGGCACTCCTCCCATCTCCTCTATTGGTACATCACATACATCCTCAGCATATCCTCCAAGATCCTGATGACCTTCTTTGTTTGTCTATCTATCTATGGATGACAAGTTGTACTAAAGGCCAACTTTGTCCCCAAACCTGGAAACAACTCCTTCCAAAACTTGGAAGTGAAGTTGGCATCCATGTCCAACACAATATTCTTCGGAACACCATGCAATCTAATGATATCCTTTATGAATACTTGTGCTACCTCACTAGCTAAATAAATATTCTTTATTGGAATGAAGTGAGCTACCTTGCTCAACCTCTCTACCACAACCATGATATAATCATGCTACCACGATGTCCTTAGAAAACCTGTAACGAAACCCATGTAAATGTTGGAAATAATAATGAGAGGGGGGTGAATCAATATTATCAATTTTAATAATATTTCATTTCCATAAATAGATTTATATACACAACTTCGGTTAATGCAATTTTCGTATATACACAACTATGTTTAGAGCAAGCAGCGTACACCTTGTAAACTTATAATTTAGTTAGTTGATCTTTAATCTGTGTATCAGAACCATATAAGCAGTAACAGGTACAGTAAAAATAGATCAGACAATCACACACAAGAACACAAGATATAAGGTGGAAACCCAATGTGGCTGAAAACCACTTCCTGCAATTCGTCTCTATCTTCTTTTAATAAGAAACTTCTTTTTACAATATTTTTGTACTGGTGCAGTCTTATACTAGTACGCAGGCTTCTACCTACAGAAAGCTACAACTTTCTCTCATTCTCGAGCTTCTCCTGGAAGGGAGCTACAACCCCCTTTAGCTCTTGTACTAGCTGATGTACTAGTGCGTAGGTGCTAACCTACAGAAGGCTACGACCTTCTCTTTTCTTCCAGGGACCATCTTTCATAAATTTTCAGACTGGATGCATCAATCAATCTCCCTTGCACTAACCAAAACTGAATCAAACAATCACTTCTCTGAATGTTGTAACCAAAATATAGTAAAAGTACTAGAACGCAACTAGAACCTAGAACACTGCAACAGTAAACAGAAGTAGCTAAAACATATTTTATGAGATGTACGCTACTTCAATATGTATAACCTGCATGCATACACCGCTATATGAAGGCAAACTTGTGTATACGTTGTTTTGAATTGTCGAACCAGCATGTATACGCGCCTTTGCTATACTAAACCTGTGTACAGATCTATAAAAGATGATTTACCCTTTTCAACTATTCAGACATCATTTATACCCTGATCATCAAATTTACAGATCAAGACATGCGCCAAATATAAAAGATCAAAATCACACAAAGATACTTCTCTTCAAGCCTTAAGATCTTGACCCATTAATAGAACTTATCCTTCTTCTAGCACTCAGGTTCCTCCTTAATTCAGATCTAGCTATGCACCATAACCCAATCACCAATATTCTAGATCTTGCTCTTCATTAGATATTCAATTCTTGATTTCCTTTGTCTAATGATCTCCTCCTCCTTTTATATTCTTAGGCCTTACTCAATATCATGGTCCAAAACTACTTAGAAGTAATACCTTGGACCAAATACCTGGGTCAATACTTCTGTCAAGATACCTTGGATCAATACCATGGGTCAAAATACCACAGACCAAATACCACGGACCAAAACCAAGTTTTCCAACATGTACTTGATTTTACTTGCATGAAAGTGCACGTATACGCATACACGCATTTTGGTCTGCAATCCCGCGTGTATACGCAGTTTGGTCAAGGGTAACCTGCATATACCTCTTTTTCTTTCATTCTATGATCCTGAACTGTGATCTGTCATCTAAGTGAGTTGCCATCAAGGAAAAAACCTGTGACATATCGCCAAGCATGTGTTCATAATGCCAACAATCTCCCCCTTTGGACTTTATGGCAACCCCAAGTTACTCTCCCCCTTTGTCATCAAGGCCAAAGGGTTATGCTCCCCCTGAGTGCATGCTAAATTCTCTGATATGCTAAAGTGAGTTGATCATGCTCCCCCTGACTGTAAGCAAGGTCTACAAAAAGATGTTCTTCAAGAAGAACATGACTCTATACAACATAGATGACCTTCCTATCACCAAAGACTCATACATACATCCATCTCCCAACTAGGTGGGGATATACCAAGATTGACTCGTCCACCCAACCAAGTGGGGATACACCAAAATTTTATACATGGTAAACAAGAACATTACATCATCCATCCCAGGCATAGTGGGGAAACAAAATAGGTTGTTACATGACCTTGATAATAAAAGATATACACGACATAGAGACATAATATCTAAAACAAGACTCTCATAATCATCAACAACTATCATCAGTAGCATATGTCAATCACCATCTAGACCAGCAACCATGATCTCCTTCTACACCTATTCCACATGAAACAAAAACAGCTGTGAAATTGTACCGAGATCTTATAAGATAATGCCAACAATGCATTATTAGAAGTATATTCTCCCCCTAAACCTGTGCCAGATGATCACTGACAAACCCATGTCAAACTCTTTTCATCATGAGTCTATCCCACTGATATTCTTCAAACCAACATATACATGACTGTATCCACAACAACTTACGTATGTATGTGGATACGCTTCATGAAACTTGCATACAACCACTTTTCTCTGAAATAGATAAGTATTAATGGCAAGAAGATGCATCAACTACTCCCAGCTTCTGTCTGAGGTATTCAAATGTCTCTCTGGGCAGTGGTTTGGTGAATATATCAGCAACCTATTCTTTGGAGGGAACATACTCCAATTTGACCTTTTGTTCAAGCACTTGTTCTTGAAGAGAATGATATTTGATAGGTATGTTCTTGGTCTTGGAATGCATGACAGGATTCTTTTAAATACTAATTGCACTTTTATTATCACAGGGAATGGAGATGGGTGGAGTACAAGTGATTTGAATGTCTTGCAATGTTTGCATCATCCAAATAAGTTGTGTTCAGCAAGATGCAGCAGCCACATATTCCGCCTCAGCTGTAGACAATGCAATTGAACTTTTTTTCTTGCTGAACCAAGACACTAATCTGGAACCCATGAAGAATGCACCACCACCAGTGTTTTTTCTGTCATCCATGCTTCCTACCCAATCTGCATTTGTATATGCGTGAAGTTTAAGATATGTATCTCTGGGATACCATAAACCAAATTTTTGTGTCCCATGAAGATATTTAAAAATCCTCTTGACTACCTCAAGGTGTGCTTCCTTTGGATTTGCTTAGAATATTCGAACTATTCCCACTACATGCATAATGTCTGGCTAGGTACCTATTAGATAGAGTAGACTACCAATCATAGATCTATAGGTTGGTTGATGCACTGCTGCTGATTCATCATTTTCACTGAGGCTCCATCCTATTACCATAGGGGTACATACTGGTTTAGCATCTTCCATTCCATATTTCTTCAAGATCTACTTGAGGTACTTGGTTTGTGATAGAAAAATGCCATCTTTATTTTGTTGAACTTGTAAGACAAGAAAATATGTGAGTTCACCAAGGAGGGACATTTCAAATTCTTTCTGCATTACCAAAGCAAAGTTTTGACTCATAGCTTCTTCATTATTACCAAAAATGATATCATAAACATGCAAAACAAGTATTAGCAATATATCATTATCAATTTTTTTATATAGATTGCTATCAGATGATCCTTTTGAAAAATCTTTTTGATGAAGGTATTTGTTAAGACGATAATACCAGGCCCTTCGAGCTTGTTTTAGACCATAGAGAGCCTTTCTGAGTCTGCATACAAGTTTCAGATTATTTCTAAGGATGAATCCATCTGGTTGCTCAAAATATACTTCTTCTTCTAGATCTCCATTAAGAAAGGCAGATTTCACATCCATTTGATATATTTTGAACTTCTGAAAGCTAGAAAGAGCAAGGAACATTCTTATGGCTTCAAGTCTAGCAACATATGCAAAAGTTTATTCAAAGTATATACCTTCCCTTTGAGCATATCCTTTAGAAACAAGTCTAGCCTTGTTTCTAACAACTTCCCCATTTTCATTCAACTTGTTTTTGAATATCCATTTGGTTCCAATGATATTCTTATCATGAGGTCTAGGAACTAATTCACAAGTATTATTCTTTTCAATTTTCTCAAGCTCTTCACTCATAGCCTTGACCCAGCATTCATCTTTACGTGCTTCATGTACATTTTGCGATTCGATGGAGGAAAGAAATGCTAGATATCTTGAAGCTTCTATAATAGTTCGTCTTGTTTGTACACCTACCTCTTTCTGTCCCAAAATTTGAGTCTCTCGATGATTTTTCTGAACATATCTCGATCAAATCTTTTCTTCTATTGTTATCTACTCTTCTAGTGCCTCATTGGCTTCTTCTTCTTCAACATTAGTCTGATTTGATGTGGAAGGATACTCGTCATCTTCTTCCCACTCTTCCTACTTTGAATTTTCGCCTACTCCATCAATCATAACATCAATACTTTCAACAATTTTCCATAGTCTTTTATTATAACACTTGTAACCTTTACTTCGGGAAGAATAACCAAGGAGAATACCTTCATCTGCTCTAGGTTCAAACTTCTCGAGTTTTTCATCAGTCCTTTTGATGTAACATTTACTTCCAAAAACTTTGAAGTACTTTACAGTGGGAGTCTTACCATACCAAAGTTCGTGAGGAGTTTGAGTGTTGTTTACCTGAACATTTTTTTTGTTGAGAATAGTGATGGCAGCAAATGCAACTTCACCACAGAAGGTGGCAGGAGTTCCAGACTCATCTAGCATAGCACGAGCCATTTGTTGAATAGTTCTGTTCATCCTTTCTATCACTCCATTTTGCTGAGGAGTCCTTGCGGTAGGGAATTCCCTTCTTATTCCATGTTCTTCATAGAAATCGAAGAATTCATCCTAGTTAAATTCCCCTCCTCAATCAGACCTGAGGCATTTGATTTTGCAATCTGATTCATTTTCAACAAAAGCTTTGAATGCTTTGAACTTTTCAAATGCTTCATCTTTATGCTTCAGAAGTCCTATCCAACAAATTCTGGAAAATTCGTCAATGAACAATATAAAGTATTCTTCTCCGCGAGGTGACTTTTTCCTTTATGGACCACATAAATCAATATGGACAAGTTCAAGTGGCTTACTAGCTGATCCTTCCTTCTCAGGGAAATTTGTTCTGGTTTGCTTACCAAATTGACCTGATATGCATATTGTATTTTCTGGAATTCTGATGTCAGGAAGATCATGAATATTTTGGTATTTGCATTCTTTCCTTATCTAAGGGAAGCTTAGGTGCCCCAAAATTTTGTGCCATAGCCAGTGTTCATCATTTTTGCTTATATAGCATTGTTGTTGTCCTCCCTTGAGTATGTATAGGTTATTTTGAGTTCTTATGCATTTGATCATTGTTTCTCCTGTATCAAGCTCATGAACAACACATCCATTTGATCAAAATACTACCTCATTTCCTTGATCACACATTTGACTAACACTCAATAGATTATGCTTTAAGCCATCAACATATGTAACATTCCTAGCTTTGACCTTTTCTTTTAAGAGAAAAAAGTCGTTACCTTTTATGACTGCAAGGGTGTCATTTCCAAATGAGACCTTCCTTTCCTTTTCTAAGGCACTATATGACTGAAGTTTTTCTTTATCACCTGTCATGTGTTTCGAGCATCCACTGTCGATGTACCATTGATTTTCTTGTCCTTCTGCATATAATGCTATGCCACATCTTTCGGTTTGTGGTTCTTTCTTTTCCATGTTTTGGAAACCAATGAAGCTTGCTCCTTCTGAGATGTTCACCAAAATTTACTCCTGCATTCAAAGTCTTCATGACCAAAGTTGTTACAGATAGAGAATTCTATTTCATTTTCAAGAGCAGAAATGGTATTGTAGGTCTTTTTCATGATCCCAGTCACATTCCTTTGATTTTGTGCTTCTCTAGTCATGATGATCTTGTAAGAAACACATTGAGTAGCTTTGTGTCCAAATTTATGACATGAAGAACATTGGCCATTAAAGAAATTCCTGCGATTATCGAATCTATTGACCCGATGATTGTAGTTTCCATTTACATTCATTCTTGAACCAAATTGAGAATAATTTACGTATGATTGGTTATAGCTTCTATTCATCCTTGAAGTAGATTGAACTCGATTTACCTGGTGATCTACTTTAAGCCTCTATTGACGATTGTCAACATGTTCACTTCTCCTTGCTGCATCTAGATAGCTTTTGGAGGTTGATGGCTTTTGTGCTTGAGATGGTTCTTCAGTATATCCAAGACCTGTCTTTATTAGAGGAGAATGCTGCACTTTGATAATTTCATCTAAAGTCTCTGATCCTTTAGAAAACCTGAGATTGAGAGCCTTTTTTTTCTCAATTTCTTTTCTTAGACCCACAATTTCACATTTTAACTTTTCATTGTGTTTTTCCCTTTCAACAAGTTCGAATGTCAAAGTATCTATAATCATACTCTTTTCTTCTAAATAGATTTTAAGTTTAGAAATTTCTTCATAGAGACCATCTTCATATAAAGCATCCAAGAAATCATCATCTTCGAAAGCCATCAGAAGTCTATAATCATTACTATTTTCATCTTCATCGGTATTTGATAAACCATCACTACCTTCATGCATATAGTAGCTCTTTTTATTTACACTTTTTTTTCTATTCCATTTTGTTGATTCCTTACCTCTATCAAGCTTATCTTTGTGAGGACATTTGGCAGCATAATGACCTACTCTTCCACAAGCAAAACATTTGAAAGGTAGTTTACCTCTAAATCTTCCAGAACCCCATTGAAAGTTCTTGACAAAGTTTGATTCTTCCTCTCTTTCTGACGTATGTCCTGACTCATTGAGTTCCCTTTTCTTAAAGCTTAGAATGCAGCTTCTCTCATGTCTGATGGACCCCCTTTTCTCATTTCGAAAGTAGTTAGGATTCCATGCAGGTGTGACATAGTAATACTCTGAATATCTTACTTTTCTTCTATGGAAGAAACTTTTGATTCAAACTTAGGAGACAAGGATCTTAAAACCTTTTCAACTAAAGTAACTTCTTTTATCTCTTCACCCATGTTTTCCATGCAATTAACAATCTCATCTATATGTAAGAAATAATTAGCTTCACTTTCATCATTGTGCATTCTGAGAGTTTCATATTGAATTATGAGAGATTGTAGTTTTGCACGTTTTACCTGACCATCTCCTTCATAGCTTAGAATGATCTTGTCCCATATTTCTTTAGTAGTTTTGAGCTGCATAACCTTGATGAATTCTGATTATGATAGACTCCCCAATATAGTACTGATGGCCTTTGCATTCCAAGAGATTGAAGATAGGTTGTGGTTCTTAACTTCCAATAGATGAAGTTGCTCCCATCAAATATTGGTGGCCTGATGGATGCCTCTTTTTCATAGTTGCTCAAGGATATAGATATTCCTTCAAGCGATCAAGCTTCTTTTGAAGGACCTGCTCAGATTCCAATTGTTGGAAATAATACTAAGAGGGGGGCGAATCAATATTATTAATCTAATAATATTTCATTTCCATAAACAGATTTATATGCGCAACTTCGATTAATGCAACTTGTGTATATATGCAACTATGTTTAGAGCAACCAGCGTAGACCTTGTAAACTTATAATTTAGTCAGTTGATCTTTAATCCATGTATCAGAACCATATAAGCAGTAATAGGTATAGTAAAAATAGATCAGACAATCAAACACAACACAAGATATAAGGTGGAAACCAAATGTGGGTAAAAACCACCTGTTGCAATTCATCTATATCATCTTTTAACAGGAAACTTCTTTTTATAATATTTCTATACTGGTGCAGTCTTATACTAGTATGCAAGTTTCTACCTGTAGAAGGCTACAACTTCCTCTCATTCTCCAGCTTCTCCTGGAAGGGAGCTACAACCCCCTTTAGCTCTTGTACTAGCTAATGTACTAGTACGTAGGTGCTGACCTACAGAAGGCTACAACCTTCTCTTTTCTTCCAGGGACCACGTTTCATAAATTTTTAGATTGGATGCATCAATCAATCTCCCTTGCACTAACCAAAATTGAATCAAATAATCACTTCTCTAAATGTTGTAACTAGAATATAGTAATAGTACCAGAACCCAGAACACTGCAACAGTAAATAGAAGTAGCTAAAACATATTTTATGAGATGTACACTACTTCAATATGTATAACCTACATGCATACGCTATTATATGAAGGAAAACTTACATATATGCTATTTTGAATTTCCGAACTAGCGTGTATACGCGCCTTTGCTATATTGAACCTGCGTACAGATCTGTAAAAGATTATTTACCCTTTTCAACTATTCAAACATCAATTATACCCAAATCATCATATTTACAGATCAATACATGCACCAAATATAAAATATCAAAATCACAAAAAGATACTTCTCTTCAAGCCTTAAGATCTTGACCCATCAATAGAACTTATCCTTCTTCTAGCACTCAGGTTCCTCCTTGATTCAGATCCAGCTATGCACCATAATCCAATCACCAGTGTTCTAGATCTTGCTCTTCATTAGATATTCAATTCTTGAGTGCCTTTGCCTAATGATCTCCTCCTCCTTTTATAGTCTTAGGCCTTACTCAATACCATGGTCCAAAACCACTTAGAAGCAATACCTTGGACCAAATACCTGGGGTCAATACTTCGGTCAAGATACCTTGGATCAATACCATGGGTTAAAATACCACAGACCAAATACCATGGACCAAAACCAAGTTTTCCAACATGTACACACTTTTCCTTGCATGAAAGTGCATGTATACGCATATGCACCTTTTGGTCTGCAATCCCGCATGTATACACAGTTTGGTCAAGGGGAACCAGTGTATACCTCTTTTTCTTTCATTTTGTGATCCTGAACTATGATCTGTCATCTGATTGAGTTGCCATCAAGGAAAACACCTATGACATAGTTCCAAACCTGTGTTCATAATGCCAACAATAAATGACCCATTATTTCCATTCTGTAATCGGAATATGTTGAAGAAATCCACCTAGATGCTTACTCTCTTCTTTCACCTCCTCAAAGTCAAAACATCTAGCCACAAATTTTTCCACTTCCTTCCTCAGATTCAACTAATAGTAGAACTTGTTCACTCTTGTCAATGTCTTATGGTATCCTAGGTGACCCGCATATGGCTTGGCATGAAACTCCCTCAAAATTTTCTTCTTGAGTTCACTGTCATTTGACACATAGATCCTGTCCCTAAATCTCACCAAACCATTTGCCATGAGATAATAATCTACATCCTAATCACTTGTGCCTTGTTGTAGCCTATGCATAAGCTCCATGTACCTATCATTATGTTGTAATGCCTGTAATATTTGATCTTGTAAATCTACCCCACATGAGCTCACTATTGCAACATGGTTCAACTATACTTTCCTGTTGAGATCATCTGCAAACCTGTTGTCCTTACCCTTGATGTATCTAATCTTGAATTTAAACTCACTAAGGGTGGTCAACCATCTAGCTTTCATGGCATTCAGATTCAGTTGGTCAAACAGATATCTCAACCCACTTTGATCACTCATCAACACAAACCTCTTGCCAAGAATATAATGTTTCGACATCTTCATAGCATGAATAATAGCCACTAACTCAACATCATGAGTCAGATAATTCTACTCGTGCTCATTCAATTTCTTGGAATCATAGCATATCATCTATCCCTCTTACATAAGGACTCCACCGAGCCCTCTCTTTCAAGATTTTTTGCACACTATGCACTCTTTATCTAGATCCACAATCTTTAACACTAGAGCATTCGTTAACAATTGCTTTAACTGTTCAAAACTAGCTACACATTCTTCTATCCATTCAAACTTCTTATCTTTCCTCTGCAAGGATGTAATATGGTATTCAATGTGTGATAAGTTCCTAATGAACCTCTTATAGTAACCTGCTAACTCCATGAATGATATGACTTCATCCACATTGCTAGGAGTTGCCCACTCCATGATAGCTCTTATCTTTTCTAGATCTATTTCTATGTCTTCCTTGGAGGCAACATGTCCCAAGTAGTGCACCTATGTCTAAAAGAAATTACACTTTCTATGCTTGACATACAACTAATGTTCTCTCAGAAACCTCAACACAGCTGCTAAATTCTCAACATGCTCTTCCTCATTCTTAGAATATATCAAGATGTCATTAATGACTACAATAAAAAACTTGTCTAGATAGGGACATAACAAACTATTCATCAAACACATAAAAGTAGTTGGAGCATTATTCAAACTGAATGGAACTACAACAAACTCATAATTCCCATACCTGGTCCTGAAGGAAGTCTTGTAGATGTCCTCTTCTTTGATGAGCACCTGATGGTATCCTGATCTCATGTCAACCTTTGAGAACATTGTTGCTCCCTTTGACTGATCAAAAAATTAATCAATCCTTAGAAATGGATGTCTATTATTGATCATCACCTTTTTCAGCTACTTGTATTCAATGCACAACCTGAGAATACCATATTTCTTCTTTACAAACAAAACTTGTGCACCCCAAGGTGATACACTGGGCCTAATGTACCCCTTATCAAGAATTTCCTTCAACTGCAACGTCAACTCCACTATCTCTGGTGTGCTCATCCTATAAGGTGATTTTGATGCTGGTGTTGCCCCTAGTACCAACTTAATAAAAAAATTCACTTACTTATGATGAAGTAACTCTGGAATATTTGCTATAAAATCATCATGCAACTATTACAATATAGGGTTCCTATTGAATAGTTTTACATCCTCAACATATTTACCATTGTCATTGGAGATATGCACTGCAAAAATCACATGCCCTTTCCTGCAACTGCACTTAGATTGATAGCGGTAACCATCCTCACTAATGTAGGCTTCTTCTTTCCTTGCAAGATTCTCTTTTTCCCATTATCATCGAAAAACTCAATAGCCTCGTCATAACAATCTACTTTGGTCCTGTGAAGATATAGCCAATCCATACTAAAAATCATACTATATGATCCCAATGGTAGTACATTCAAATGTGTTGATGTAGGCATACCATTCTACTCGAATGCACAAGCTCTTACCCAGTGATGCACTCTCTTCTTAGTACTTGTAGCCAACTACACCAACCAAGACTCTACATGCACTTCTTTTCTCAAGCCACACTTATCCACTAGGTCAGGATTAACATAACTATAATTAGATCCATGATCAATCAAAATAGAAATAACTTGATCACAAATATTACCATCCATCTTGATAATGGATGCCTGGTGATCTTCCTACTTGTTTTCCACAACTACATAGATCCAAGGAATACTATGACCAACATCCCTAATTATCTGCATCTCCTCAATACTATATATCTGAGGCCTACCTCCCTAGTATACTGGAGAATCCTTCTTATGATGATCTTTGCCACATATGCAACACTGCAATGGTAAACTACCATTACCTCTTGCCTATTTCTCTCTAGGTTGCGACCCATGCCCCTTCTCAATTATGTTGAACTTCCTGTAAGGAACCACATTTTCATTCTCACCTACATCTTAAGGTCTTCCCCACTTTGGTGGCTATTTTCCTTTGACTTTCTCATTTCCTTTCAAGTCATGCTTAGGTTCAGATTTGCACTTGAACTACTCATAACAATGCTTCAACTTTTAGATGGCCTCCTCCAATGATCTAGGCTCATCAAACTCAATCCAGTCTTTGGAATAGTTTCCTTTGCTTTTACTACCTTACGAAATAGCTTCATTTCTTTCATCAAAGTTAAGTATCTTTGTTTTCTTTGACTAGATTTCACCACATAGATTTCTCACAGTCTTTAAAATTGAATTTCTTTTTAGATTAAGATTTCATTTTCACTCCACTGCATTCTTCTTGATTCTTTTGCATAGGTTTACCATTCATTTCTTGTTACTCATAAATTAGAATTCTTCTTTCACTATTAAAATTGAAAGTTGATTTCCTAGCACATATAGTGTAGTGTACTTCATAAGTATACAAACCTAGATTGGAATTTTAATGTGTGTAATTTAAAAGAAAAATTATTTTACCAAACAGGCTCCAACCTCAATAATGAACAAGCTCCAACCTACTCTAGGTTCCAACCTTGTTAACACTAAAATCTTAGTGGAGGAACCCACCTCCTTATTTAACTTCTTTATGGACCTATATTTCATATAATTTTCAAATTGGATCCATTGTCATCATATATCATTGAATCATAACTAAAATCACAATTTGAAATATGCCTTGTGTCATCCTTCAGATAAGGAACATAACTCAACAACTCTAGGAACCTGCTAGTATACTCATCATTTGTCATGGAACCCATCTGTAACTCATGAAACTCATTAACTCTGTCGCCACAGTACCTCTTTGAAAAGTACTTCTTCTTGAAGATCCTATCAAACTCATCCAAAATCATGTCATCCTCTTAAATACCTTTGACATTATTTACATCCTCCTACCATATATTTTATTTCCCTTTAAGACTGAAAGTGGTTATCATAGCTTTCATGCTCTCTAAATAGTTGTGCAATATGAATAATTTCTTCATCCAAAGAAACCATGCCTCAGTATCTTATAACTTATTCATTTCTCCATCAAATGTAGGAGGCTTGAATTTCTTGAACTCCTCACGCAAATACTCACCCCTCTTATAAGGATGATGATGGTGATGATTGTGATGATGTCTTCTGGATGAGGAACTAGAATGATGCCCATACATACTAGTTGTAGAGCCTCCAAAATGTCTTCAAATATCATCCACTTTCACTTTTATCACCACCATTTCACTCACATGTCACAACCCCATAGCCATATAATCTTTCATTAGCCTCCATTTTCATAATTATATGGGTTCCATTTTTGGTTTCCAAAAGTTAATGATTTCTAGTATTATAAGTGAATTAAATGATTAAAACTTAGAAAAATGACATATACTTGCTAGTACTTAAAAGTGGCTTGAGTTTCATGACATGTGTAGGTCATTTGGAAGCTTCCAAGGCACCCTTATGTGGCCTCCAATACTCAAATTCTAATTATCTTCAAGATATGGAAGAAGATTTGGATAAAGGTCAAAGAGGATATGTCTCTCGTCATTACCTATGAGTTGTAACTCTATGAGATTTTCTAGGGATCTAGGGAGAGAATAGTGGACCTCCATTAATGAGGTAGCTTCTTATGTTTTTGTATAAATAGGAGAGCCTTCTCCTTTCAAAGGAATGTGTAAAGTTGGGGAAATGCTCATGTTTTGGATATAGAATTTGTATTTGGTAGCATGCTCATGAGTGATGTTCACCTTGATTTGGTTATGCTTGCAATTGAAGCCTCTCAACATGCCCTCTCTCATGCTTTTGGATTGGCCACCAACAACGTGCGAGATTTATTGTCTTTCATATATTTAGATTTATTGCTTTCATAGATTAATATTTATTTCTTTCATATATTTTCCTATGTGAGAGGTTAAGAGTGAGTGTTTCAATTTGCTTTCTACCTAGAAGTTAAGAGTAATTGTTTTTATTTTCTTTCATATCTTTTCCTGTGTGAGAGGTTAAGAGTGATTATGTCTATTTTCTTTCTACCTAGAAGTTGAGGGAATTTGTTTTTATTTTCTTTCATATATTTTTCTGTGTGAGAGGTTAAGAATGCTTGTTTTTTCTTTCATTTATGAAAGAATGGTGTGCTTTTCAATTCCTGCAAGATTTAATGATTAAGAATTCAATTCCGCACACTGTACTATAATTGTACTATCATTTATTTTGAGTTCATTGTTGAATTATAATAAGTGAATTTGGTTTTTCATTATTTGGTTTCACAGTTAGATTGATCTAAATTGAAAGTTAATTTCTAGCATATATAGTGCATGCATGCTTCTCAATTTTTACGAAACCCTTGGGTTGACATTTAAATCATAGGTAATTTATTTGCCTCAACATTTTGGCGTCATTTCCAGGGAAGTGTGCATAGGAACTAGCTTTTAGTTTAGAGTTCACTTTTCAGTTTTATTCTAGATGCATGATTAAATGAAGTACATGCATAAATCATTTAGCTGCATGTCATTTTTATTAAAAAAAAAAAATGATATTAACCATTTATGGACAAAGGATCTAGAATGAAGATCAAACATTCTTTGGATCACAAGGACTACATTGAGGAATGGTGTCGAAACACGATTGTGCCATGACATTCATCCGTTCTTCAAGAGATCTTTTCAGAAAATCTATAGGTTAAAACGATTTCGCATGTCCTCATACACAATCATGTACATTTTGCAAATTTGGATATGAACATTTTAGATGGTCTAATCCATAAATGGCTCCATTGGAAATATTCATATACTTAAAAAAATAAATAACTTTTTCTCTTTCAAGTAGATAAAATAGAAAAATAAAATCAAGCTTGATTGCATTTTTTTTATGTTCTTGATTGCATTTTTTTTTTAAATTTTTAGACTTTAAAATTTTTAGATTTTTATTTTTTTCTTGCATTTTTTTCATTAACATGACAAATATTTCCAATAAAAAATAAAAAGAATCATGTTATCTTTTTAATAAAAAAACAAATTCTTCATGTTTTTTTGAATAAGGAAATTGTAATGTTTTTAATAAAAATTATCAATTTTTGTTTTAGAGAATTGGGAAATTGAGAAATTGATAATTGGCTCTCATGCGATCTGCAAAGAAAAAAATTGCAGGAAATTAGGACGACAGCATAAGGAAAGCTCCAATGATGTACGAATGGAAATCTTTGATGAAAAGGAGATCAAGAATCAGTGCACCTCAACTTAAATCAAGCACAACGGCACTAAAGAGAGCAAACTATCTTCTGACCATTTGAAATAGTGGGACCTTCAACAACAAGCTACAATGCAATTCAACGCAATTTCCTCCATAAACCACCATTGGAAAAATTGAAATTCAACAGAATTAATTTTAGGATTGCATATTGATTCTAGCTGTTCCAAGCCATCGTCATTTTCAAAACCCAATTCAGAAAAAGAAGAAATCAAGAGCGGTGTGAGGTTGGAAATTTTCTCGCAGGAGAAGTAACAACCATTATTTAAATCTAGTCTTGAAGGTATACAAAATCCCTCTTCTTATTTTGACCAAATAGCTTTCCCTGATACTTGTCAAGATTACTTAGATCTCTGATGGTTCCTCATTTAATATGCTTCTTAAGATTACTTAGATCTCTGATGGTTCCTCATTTAATATGCTCCTTATCCATGCTTGGTAGTGTACATGAAAGATCCATCAAGTGATTTTATTTTTTACCTAAGCATTTGCGAGAATGTGTAAGAGCTCCAAAATGTCGTTTTTAAAATGTGTTTTCTAGCCAACAGAAAATGAATTTCAAAAAACTAAAATGTGGGTTTTCTTCAGAACAGGACTTCATGGTTGGTTTTATATGACCAATTTCAAGAAACATAAACCAATTGAATCCATTTCTATCATCCATAAATTCCATCATTTTTCCTCTCCAAACTCACAAGTTATCCAAGCATTTTCGTTAAGCATAGTGATCACCATTTTCCTTACAAAGAGTCGCATGTTTTCTCCACATTTTCTATTCACATTTTCCATAATTTCCATTCATTAACCCATTAATAGAGACATTTAGCTCACTTACATGCTAATTTGTGATTTTTCTTTCCATTCGCTTGTTTACCCTCTTATCATTTTCATTTCCATTAAATAAACCTTGATCCAATGCAAAAGTTTTCATTCATAATCCTTCGAAAATCATCATTTCATACTTGTGTTAGATGATGGAGGATTCATTAAGGCCTCCCTTCTATCAAGTCTTGTCCTATTGACATCAACACATTATCTAGGTTCAAGGCTAGAGTCCTTATTAGTACCTTGAAGCTTGTATGCATCAATGACAAATTCTCTTGCTGACGATCATGGGAATACATCAATGTCCCTTGATCGTTGGATCTTGCAAGTGGCTCGACATCAGCTCATCTATACACACTTTGCAAGATGTACTTAGGTACCTTGGCACTCGTTGACATTAATGGTGAGTTTACCTCGCATTGGTTAACAACATTCATCAATGGCCGGTAATCCAACGAATTCTCTTCATGCTCAACAACAACACATTTATTTGCATGACTAGAATTGTACCATCGAGTTTTGTAGTAGGTGAAGACTATATCATTTCAGCATTTTGTAGTAGATACAACAGATTTAGCAGTAGAAATAAAGAATCCACTTTCACCACCTCATCCAATATTTATGCAACCAAGAAGCAGATGAAATTCTACATTCTATTCCATGATCTAGCAGTAGCTACAACTTCTCTACATATGCACAGCTTGTCCACTTCCTACGTAATTAGAGGTATGTTATTTTCTATCTTTTAATCATAGAATTCCTTGAATACTGAAGTTATAATTTTTGGAAAATACTTCACCATATTTCCTTTCTCATTTGAAAAAAATCGTAAACACCTTTAGTTGGGGGGAAGGGACATCCATTTATTATCACATCCATATCACTTCATTTCATCCTAACATACTTGTCCTAATAAATTATGATTGCATTATGGTTCAAAAGTTATGTAATTTTCAAATAAATGCCTAAATGATGAGCATATTATATGGTTGATTTAAACATCCATTCTTAAATATGTTCAATGAATCTTGCTACAACAAAAATAAACACGGTATTGAAACACAAGAACCAATGCCAATTAAGATTTGGTTGTCACACAAGAACCAACCAAACATGTTGCAATTAAATTTATGACAAGGAATACTCTGCAAAACGAAATAAAATTGTCAAATACTACCAAATGAAAAGTTTAAGGACATATGATATAAGCCAAGCTCATTCAAAATTGAATCATCATCAAGCAATGCAGTAGATTGCATGAGGACATGCAATAACATCAATTTGGGGGTATATACAGCCTCCAAAATGTCTTTATAATATCATCCACTTTCACCTTTATCATCACCATTTCACTCACATGTCACAACTCCATAGCAATATAATCTTTCATTAGTCTCCTTTTTCATAATTATATGGGTTCCATTTGTGGTTTCCAAAAGTTAATTATTTCTAGTATTATAAGTGATTAAATAATTAAAACTTAGAAGAATGACATAGACTTTCTAATACTTAAAAATGGCTTCAGTTTCATGACATGTGTAGGTCATTTGGAAGCTTCCAAGGCACCCTTATGTGGCCTCCAATACTCAAATTCGAATTATCTTCAAGACATGGAAGAAGATTTGGATAATGGTCAAAGAGGATATGTGTCTCATCATTACCTATGAGTTGTAACTCTATGAGATTTTCTAGGGATCTAGGGAGAGAATAGTGGACCTCCATTAACGAGGCAGCTTCTTATGTTTTTGTATAAATAGGAGAGCCTTCTCGTTTAAAAGGCATGTGTAAAGTTGGGGAAATGCTCATGTTTTGAATATAGAATTTGGATTTGGCACCATGCTCATGAGTGATGTTCACCTTGATTTGGTTATGCTTGCATTTGGAGCCTCTCAACTTGCCATCTCTCATGCTTTTGGATTGGCCACCAACAATGTGTAAGATTTATTGTTTTTCATAAGTTTAGATTTATTTCTTTCATATATTAAGATTTATTTCATTCATATATTTTCCAATGTGAGAGGTTAAGAGTGATTGTTTCTATTTGCTTTCTACCTAGAAGTTAAGAGAAATTGTTTTTATTTTCTTTTATATCTTTTCCTATGTGAGAGGTTGAGAGTGATTGTTTCTATTTTCTTTCTACCTAGAAGTTAAGAGCATTTGTTTTTATTTTCTTTCATATCTTTTCCTATGTGAGAGGTTAATAATGATTGTTTTTTCTTTCATTTCTGAAAGAGTGGCGTGATTTTCAATTCCTCCAAGATTTAAATATTAAGATTTCAATTTTGTGCACTATACTATAATTGTAATATAATTTATTTTGAGTTGATTGTTGAATTAGAATAGGTGAATTTGGTTTTTCATTATTTGGTTTCATAGTTAGATTGATCTAAATTGAATGTTAATTTCTATCATATATAGTGCATGTATGCTTCATATGCTTTAAGAAACCCCTGGGTTGATAATTAGATGATAGGTAATTAATTTTCCTCAACACCATTCCTCCTATTAGATGTATCCAATGAACTTCCACCTATAACTGCGTCTCATCTATCCAACCTATATCTGGATCAAGACCTGCTACCATAGGCTCCATTAGTTTTCTCTTCTTACTCTTGACTGATCATGAGTTGTCCCTATCTCTGTAACTCTAAAAAGCTTTGAAGGATTGTTGCATTAACCTATACCTTCGTTTCTTGAGCCATTGCAAGTCTTTCCTTAGCCTCTACCAACCTGTCATTGTCCTCTTTGCAACTTTTGATCTCTACCCTCAAGCTCCTTAACATATCTACTATACTAGGAGAATATTTTTCTCCTTCCTTCCCAACTGATTTGTCGAGAAAGTCACGAGAACTTTAGTCTACCATTTTTCTCATCATATTTGATTCTCTTCTTCCTGCAAGTGTACCATGTTAGATAAACCAAATAGGTACCAAATTCAAATCCATACCTTAGTGATGTTCAAAGGAGGTTTATCTCATCTGCAAGATCATTCCACATTAGCATGTACATGTATAATCGTAAGCATATCCATATAACAACATAACAACATAATGCATGACCATACCAATTGTATACCATAATCCCATGCATAACAACCATAACCTTGACAAATAATTTACCCAAGAGATCACAACCTACTCTTATACCACCCTTAACACACCTCCTCTCACATCTACCCACTTTCACCGACTTACCCAAGGTAAACATGAGATGAGGGGCTACTATGATATGAATCAACCTCCTAGATGACCTTAAGGAAATGGTGTCGACACAACAATACCTTACTAACTTGCCTCATGTGCCATAGGACCTCTAAGAGTAACCCAACCCCTCCAAATTTCCAACCCTTGAGACAAATCACTTTTTCCCTGAGCTAGAGTGTCAGTCACTCTATTACCAAAGCCTTCATGCAACTATGGGTTCTCAATCACTCTTGTAGACCTGCATCAATGTGACTGTGGACTTTTTCTACCATTGTTGTGCTAGAAACTAGGTGAATTAAGGTTGTTTTCTAGGGATGAGGCTTAGACTTTTCCCATAAAACTATGAAACTTCTAGAACTCATAAAATACATGAATACAATTCTTGTAAACCAAAGACTAGTACCAAGACCTGACTTGACCATCCCCAATCAGGATTAGCATTCTATTAAGCACTTAGTAGATATGCAACCTACAGGTGATGAATGCAAATTTGAACATAAGGGATTGAAAACTTATCTGAGGTTTAACAAGAAGGGTCTCTACCTTCTCACATTATCTGTCATAACATCATTAAGGTCTTTCATCCATTATTCTTTCAGTTACAAGTAAAAACATGAATAGAGCCATGACTGAGATTGGTCATATAACCATGCTTATAGCTAGCATATAACCAGATAAATATCAATGAAAGAACAAACATTAAAGCCACATAATAACAAGTAAATTTACTCATAAAATCAAGATAAACTTAGATTTTATTAAAGATAAGCAAAATCCAACCAGATTCGGGACTTCCATGAACAACCCAAGCATATATTGGTTGAACATGATATTTCTTTCATCCAATCACCCTCGTGCCATATTCTATGCATGAATAAGGGATCTCATGGGACAAACCAATCCATAAAAACCAACAGAATCTAGAGGTTAATCCACCTCCACCCTCATCATATTGTGATCTCACCTAAATCGATCCCAAGATCACAAAACCAAACCAATATTCGATGCCTTCAGATTCTATTAACAATTATAGACCCACCAACATGTCAGGAGATCTCCCTGGTAAGAAGGCCCAACTAGACCTCAGACAATTTGGTGAAGGAGTCTCAAATGTGGGTCGTATGGTATTGCCTTGACCGTAGTTACACATACAGGCAAGTAAGGTGTCCATGTTGGTAGCAATGATGTGACATGTGTAGCAAGCCAAGGAAGGTGCATGAATGGTTCTAACACATGGAGGGTGGAATGAGTGCTCCCCTTGGAAGCCTATGTAACATGCAGCTTGAAATGGTACACACGAGCAAAGATGCATCACAAGCTAGAAGGAAGGTGAACCAACAACCCAAAGTGATTTTTAAACCAACAACATATTTCATTAAGATTCATACATGCCTATACAAAAAGAGTCTATATATACATGCATAAGCAAATAGATAGATATATCATTAGAGTAAACAAGTTAACTGAAATACAATAACAACATATGCATGAAACATGTTGGCTCTATTATATTAAGAAGTGAAAGTTCCAATCATACAATACAACCATGACCAACCACTAGTCCCAATAATGGAACATTACAGTCACTACCACCTGCTCCTCCAAAGAGATGTACTAGCTCTACACTGTGGAGAAGCCAAGGCTCATTATAATAATTTCCAAGCTTTCTCTAAGATACTCCTATCCGAAGCTTTGTTGATAACTACTATATATATAAAAGGGTGGGGTGACCCTTGACATTCCCCTTTGTGACTGTTCATCTACCCTCATGACTCTTCAACTACTTTATGACTATTACATTCAACTATCGACACTTGAACTTCCACTTGACAAGATATTACATACAATCTACACATGTACCCATGTGAGACAAAATGGGCTTAAGTAAGCCATGCAAGACATCACTATGACTTGGACAACTATGGGAAGACCAATTCTTTGACATCCTCATGATGGTTGATGATGGAAAACTGATGCCAAGCTTGGTAGTCGGTGATGGTGTCCATGTACTTTGTGGTGACATCTTTTTGGAAACAAACTCTTTCTTGATAACACGCACATCATTTTCTTGAGTGAGGTTGGACCAGCAACATACTGATGCATAGTGTCTGCACTGATAGCCAAGTCTGCACTAGTGGCTATGCATATCAAATCATAAAAGTATGAGTCTAGCGCCAGTCAGACTTGTACCTTTGTCTTTGCCTTGATGAGTCCCCCAATAGACAAGATTGCATGTGCGTGCACAACAAAATCCAAGCTTATGAACACCCATGCATGGGAAGCTTGCAAACTAGTGATGAGATGTGAGAGTTCTTCATAGTTATGTATATCACTCCAGATGCCTGCCTTCAACTCAACCACTCTGTGCTTCATCATCTTGGGGAAGTGTAATGTGGGTTCCCTTGTGTCTCATTGTCCATGTTTGCATGTGGTTGACAAAAGTATGCAAGTTTACAATATACGTGCTCTCCTAGCACACCATTGTTGCCAACCATTGAGATGGACAACTACCTTATGGACGGTACCAAATCTGGAATACAATGCCTGTATGACTGTCTCAAGGGGTGATACCTCATCCAGTATCACCTTCTTCAACTCTACTCGGGTGGATGTTGTAACAAGTTCTCCACCTTGGTTGGTCGTCCGTAACTCCTTAACCATTCACTCGTTCTCTACTATCAAGAAGCGAACACTTGAGCTAGTGGCTTTGGCATGTGCTATGGTAGCATCAGCTAATGTTGCTGGATGCTTTTGCATGTCAAATACGATCACTCATTCCTCAAACTTTGTAGGAGATGTGTGGTCATCCAAGTAGACACTCTACATGATTTCACAACTCTATGTTGCGACTCATCAAATGATATGGTGTGCTTCTCTTCTTCTGGATTGTCTCCAAGGATCTTAGTATCTCCTTGGTTGCTTGGGACCTGCTCTTCTTTCAGATCCAGTGAAGCTAGTGGATCGACCTCTTGGTGGTATGGCATGAGGTCGATGTCTTTCTCTAACTCTGGCTACTCCATCTCAATATCCATCTACTCAAGTACTCGTTCAATCTCTTGAGTGAAGTCCTTCTCCTACGACTTCTCACCATGTCTGCTATGCGCCAGCTACTTAGATGAGTCTACCACCTATATGGGCATGATTTGATCAATCTGTGCATGTTGTTCTCCCTGTTGTATATGTCCCTGTTGTGCTTCCTTCTCATGTCTGCACAACTCCTATTCCTTTCAGAGTTTCTCCTTCAACCCTTACAACTCCACTATTTCCTCCATCCTCTATTTTTCTCTATGACTTTACGCGGTCCTCTTATCGCACTATTGCCTCTTCGCCTCTATTTGCAAAGCTTCTTTCCACACAAGTGGGTCTCCTCTGAACTTACAGCTTTGTTCTGCCTCTACGATGTCGAAAATCTTCCTCTTCCCTTTGTCGTGTGCCAGTATGTTTACCTCTACTACTATTGTTGCTAGTGATCTCCTAGATGTTGCTTCGCTAACCATTCCATAGCGATGCTGACCAGTTCATTTGGCTTGGAGAAGTTGTGACAATATCTCCATGGGTCTTCCTTAGCCCATTGATACACCTCGTGGATCCACAGAAATTTCATTGTCACGCAGTGATCCTTCATAAATCAATGCAGGTCATATGGATTGAAGTTTCTGGTGCCAAAAGTAAATTTCTAGAACTATTCTATTTTGGCATTTGTATGCTTCAGATTTTGTATCTCGTACAAGTCAATATGCAATGCAAGAGTGGGACAAGGTGCCTTCTTCTTTTGATGTAGTCTAGCTGACAGTCCTGCCGAGATGTGGTAGGACACTTCTTGCATGACGAGCTTGTCCATGGAAAACTTCGGCAAACACATGCGGAGGCTTCTCCACATTGTACATCTGTATGAAGGTGCCAAAAGGTGAGGCATACCAATCTGATATGTCGATCAGTGCATCCATTGCTACCTTCGACATGCAAGGTGGATCCTACTCAAATATCATCTTGAACACTGGGGTGACAAAATGGTATTATAGGTGTGTGATGACTCCATGGAATATGCATTCGAAAAATAGTTTATAATAACTATTCACAGAGGTTTCGTTTATGTCCATGCCCACTTAAGGCCTGGGAATTTTTGACGAGCACAGATTGCATCCAAGATGTAAGCGGACATGTAGATTTGTTCTCACTGACCTTTAGGCAGATGTCGAGCTCTTGTTACTTGTTCCTTCAGCCTCTGAACCAACATGTCGAACTAGTTTCATGCTTTTCCTTCACTGGCTAGTTGGTCCAACACGATCACCCAACTCTATGGGAAGGTTTCCATGCTCTCTTGGTCATACAAGTGAAATGAAAATATGACAAAGTATTGATATTCCATCCATAGTATCGTCGTCTTATAAATCTGGTTGGGTGTCATCCTCAATTTGGCTGGCTCCTTCACCCAATTCTTCAAGATATCCCTAGAGTTACCATTGTTTCTGGGTATGCTGAAGGGTGTTTCCATAATGATCACTAGCTTTGGAAAGTGGTAGATCTACTGATAGTCCTTTGCCCTAAAGGTAGAAGTATTTGTCCCTCTAACACTGTTCAATACCATCGTCTCGAGATCAGTGTGTGAGATGATCCAATGTATCATGTTCATGCATGTGAACGCAAGATAGTTCCATGCAATTGAGTACAAGCTGGACTTGTGAATGTTCATATAGACTTTGTGGTCTTCAAGATCTTCCCCAAATGTGCCTGAGAATACATCATTGACCTCCTACCATTTTAGCTCAATGTCTTTGTCTATGATCAGCTTGGGGTCTTTGTATATCAGCAAACTCATAGACACTCGCTCAACTACATCTTTAGTTGTGCTTCCATCGGTGTCCTTTCACCCTACTCTCTCAGAGGCCATTGATCTTGAACTGGTGAGAGATAGACAAACACCTGCTATATATGGAGACATGGCAACATGCATGGCAAGAAATATGTTGTTTAAAACCAAAGCAAACTTGAGGACTAGCACGCAACATACTTGGGAGACTACTCGCAAGGATTGCACAAATTTCACTCGAAGGCTAGGAGATTGACTGTAGGAAATATGAAAAAGGCATTCTGGATAGTAGGGAGGTTGGTTGACTACTAGAATTTCATAATGCATAATCCATACTGCCCTACTGAGTGCTAAGATTTCATAGTGTGAAATTTCAACTGGCAAGTGATGCAGGCCCAGTGAATGCATTGCACAATTTTCCTTGCCTCTTAGAATTGTGCAAAGTAAGACTCGACGACACTATCTGACCAGATTTGTGCTTTTTAAGGGAGGAAGGTAAAGCCTTCCTTCTCATAATTGCACAATTCTATCTAGGCAAGGTAGAGTTTGGGCCAAGGTTTCCTAGACCTGTCAATGGGCAACTGAAAGCGTATGAAGATGTGAATGCATGGTGATATTGATTGTAAGCATGAGTGAAGGATCGTGCATGCAAACAATGAATGAAAGATTCAGAAAATGGAAAAACATGCATGTGTGTGAAACGAGTCACCGAATCGGCGATCATTCATGCAAAACAATGTCATGCATGTGACAGTAGTGAGATGCAAACGAGAACTAAAATAGTGCTTATAAAGGCTAACATGCAGGTAAACGTCAACAAGTGTTCACAGAAATCAAGCAGACATCAATGACACAAGCCAAGACACAAAAGTGACATAAATGCTACAAAAGACAAGTAAAGCAGACTTACCCAGAAATAGTTGAACTGGATGTGTCGAAGACTCCTGGATGTGTTGTGGGATGTGAGACCTCCAAGATCGATGAGAAGAATGAGCCCTAAAGTGTCGAATAAATAATTTTGAGGCTTATGATGTGCATGCCACAAATCTAGGAAAAAGCGATACTTGGCAGAACGATTCTAAAATGATCTTTGCACGTAACCTCCATCTACTAAAAATAGCTCCCTAGAATCTAGGGATGATTTTTGCATGTTTCATTGTGCTATTTGAGGAAAATGTAGCCCATGCATGCAATTGATGTTTTCATGGTCCCGGGTGGAACCAGTCAACCTGAAGGCACATGTAACAGCCTGCTTAACTGATAGCGAATTTTACGCAATTTCTAGGAGGAGTTGGGTTGGCTATCCCAGAGGGATTATGAAATTTCTGGGAGGAGTAGGTGACTTCTACCAGAATTGCACAATTTCTAGGCTAAGGTAGAGTTTTGGGCCAGATTGCGCAATTTTCCTGAGGAAGGTTATTTGATTGCATGGCGCAATTTCTAAGCCTAGTGGGATGCCCAATAGATTTGTGAAATTTCTCAAGGGAAGGTTGGTTCCCCTCCATAATTGTGTAATTTTCTGAGGGAGGTGGTCAGCCAGTAGCTCGCTCAAGTCAGGAATGGCAGCCTGTGAGGGGATTGAAGCAAGCTATCATGCACAGACTGGCAAGCTGCTAAAAAACATATGAAGCCTGTGTACTTGACAGTGCAAGACATGCTGCTAGGATGGTTGGTAGGGAGGCTCCAAAACAAAGTTAAGGAAAAATTTTGGAGGGTGGTTGTAGCTTCTACAACACTTGGTACACATTGATAGAACACCAACTCTCTGAATGGACTTTGTTCATGAAAAAAAATTCTAACACCTCCAGAAGTATTGTTCAATTCTCTATTCGTCTTGGTTTCCACATTTGCTTGATTGTAAGATGTATCATTTTCCAAGCTCTTGGTTAGTCGACACATAATCCAAGCCAACATAGTTGTTTCAATTGTGGATGATGTGTATATTGGTGCACAAGCAGTATGGTCATCAAAGTTTTAGTTTCATCTCTGGTGTTGCTCGACTATCAGCAAGCCTAGAAAGTACCTCGACAAAGTCATGCAAGAACACAAGCATCAGTCGTCTTTCAACGAGCCTAGTCAGTACCTCAGCAGATTACTTGCATCACCTCTCTGTGAAGGAAGCCTTTCTCTTATTTCTCCTTATTCATTTTTCGAAATTTTCACATTTTCATTTTTTTTTCATTTTTCGTACTTGTCCATAGCACTTATTCATTTGAGAGGTGGAAGAGGGATCCCAAATTATTCAGAGAAGAATAGGTTGTTCCTTCAGAGAAGTAGTTTATATATACCTTTGAAGTGCTTATTTAAGTTTCCCCCTCATCTTACCCTATTTGACTGAGATGACAAGGATTAACCCAAAAAAAATGACTACATTAGGTGACACTAGTTACCACACAAGTGTTGTGTTTTCACCAAAGTTTACTTCGAATAGCACGTATTTTCCATCAATGTATCATGGATTGAAGACAACAAGTTATTCATGCAGAGGTAGGATGACAGATAACCAAGTATTGGTAACTGCACAAGTCCTCTTGTACTTTACCCTGCTTGTTTCAAGAATCGCAGATGGTTCATGCGAAACTAACCTACAAACGTAAAACCAACAAAAGAACACAAAACAAAGAAAAAGATGAATTAAATGCATAAGCAAAGTGAGTAAGAAAACACGCAATCTAACAAACAAAGTAGGAAGAAAACAATCATGCAAGGAAACAAACCAAAAGCAAACACTACTCCTTCTCCTAAGATAACGATGCATGGGTGGGCTCACATTGGAAGTGATACTTCCAATGTAGCCATCGGTGCATTGGTCGACCCATGTTGGTGAATTCATGGTTCATGAACAACATATTTGTTCGAACCAGCAAACATGAAAGATATAACAATGAATACAAACACATTACGAGTTGGAATGCGTCCACAAAGCATAAGTGAGTGCAAGCACATGACATGCAATCTGTGGACTTACCATGAAGTTGTGTGACACAACATGCAGCCATTAAGCATACACATACTCTTAACTGTGATATGTAATAAAATGAAAGAAACAAAGACAAATTGTGTCCTACACATGTGCTTGCTATGTAATATTCCTCCAATACATGAGTGATGGGATCGTGTAGTTCAAGTGGAGGAAGCATAATCTGTGTGTGGGATTGATTTTCAATGCATACAAATGAGTGATGAGGAGCCTTGGGTGTTTCAACAATTTCCTAATCAGAAGTGAAACCAACCTTAGGACAACATGTGCTTGACATAACCATCAGGTCAGCCTAAAGTACCTCGACAGTCTGCAGGGTTTTGACTTCATCGACAGATATATCATCATAAATAGGTGGCTTGGAAAAATCAACTGCGATAGAATCTTCATCGTGATCATATACAGGGGTAAATAGATCACTATAGCTATGATCATCAAAATCAACGATTTCATTGACATCCTCATGATCTGATGAATAAAATAAAAGGGGTAGATGAGAAGTGGAAAAATTCACCCTCTGTGTTTCCAGAAATGGTAGATGAAAAATCAAGTGGAACTTCAATGAATAATTTGTCCTCTCTATTTATGGATGATGGACTAACATTCGGTGTGTTCTGTGAATGATCAACCATGAGTGCATCCATAGATGGAGATACACATGCGAAATCAAGGATGGAAGAATCAACAAAGATGTCAGGAAAACACGGAGGAGGTTCAAACAAAAGGGAGTCATACTTCACGTAGCTTTAGTGCTCAAGCTCCCAGTCATACTCTTCATGAATGATAGCACAGGTTGGTTATGCAACACCAACTCCATCAATGGCTTGATCTCAGTTCACAACAGGTGTAGAGTTTGGAATGGAAGAACACAAGACAGTGCAATCTGGAGGATCATCATAATATGAAGATGGAGGTTGAGGTACAAAATACATGTGACAACCCATGGGACTAGCAACCTAATCTATGTGACAATTTAGAGCAATGACGATGGGAGGTTGTGACAATTGAACGGATGTGTGCATCTGTTCTCCCACATCACTCTATGGTGGTGGAGTTGTTTGATGTGGGGATGGTGGATAGTAACCTATGACAAAAAACATGTGTGTCTGTGATTGTGTAACTCCATCACCAAAGTATGCTGAGCAGGGCTTGGGCATGAAATTATTCTTAGGATTGATATATTTCAGAAGGAAATACTCAAATCTACCCATGAGATACTGGAATTTCATTTGACTTTTCGGAGCTTGAAATTGCAACACACGGAAGCAGTCTAAAAAATCCATAGGTGATTCATGTGAGGGCTTTCATTGTTGTAACAACTTTTTGTCAAGAGGTTATGGATCAAAATGATGGAAAGTAGATTCAATGAGATCACAAAACTGCTCAAGTGAGTGCACGCTACCGGGAGGTAGAATCCAGCACCATCGTAGTGGGGATTTTTGAAGTGTGTATGAAAGTAGAAGACTAGCCTCTTTATCAGAGCATTCATCTTATTTTTCAAGCATTGCAAGGAAGTCTTGTAGGCACACAGGTCAAGCCACTTCACCTTCAGCATCATATGTGAATTTGGATAAGAGATCAGAAAAATTCCTCGTGATGTCGAGAGGTTCATCATGCAAAAAACATCGAGGAGGGATGAGTGTTATAAAATCCATGATAGATGTGTGAAGATTCAAAACAAGATCAGAGGACACAACTTGTCATATGGCCTTCCTTCTAGCACCAAAATTTTTTACGATGTTGGACCTGCCAACATGTCAGGGTATCTCCCTGGTAAAAAGTCCCAACTAGATTTCAAACCGTTTGGTGTAGGAGTCCTAGCAGTGGGTCGTACGGTATCACCTTGATAATGGTTGTGCAGAGAGGAAAGTAAGGTGCCCCTATTGGTAGCAAGTGTGTGACATGCGTAGAAAGCCAAGGAAGGTTCATGAATGGTTCTAACACATGGAGGGTGGAATGAGTGTGCCCTTTAGAAACCTGTGTAAACATGTAGCTTGAAAGGGAACACATGAGAAAAGATTCATCACAAGATGGAAGGAAGGAGAAGAAACAACCCAAAGTGATCATTAAACCAAAAACACATTTCAGTAAGCAAAGAGCCTATACATACATATACATAAAGAGTCTATGCATACATGTGTAAGCAAACAGATACATATATCATTAGAGTAAACAAGTTAACTAAAATACAATAAAAACCTATGCATGAAACGTGTTGGATCTGTCATATTAAGAAGTGAAAGTTCCAATCGCATGGTACAACCATGACCAAACACTAGTCACGATAACGGAACCTTATAGTCACTACCACCTACTCCTCCAAAGAGATGTACTAGCTCTGCACTATGGAGAAGCCAAGGCTCATTACAATACTTTCGAAGCTTTCTCTAAGATACTCCTATGGGAAGCTTGGCTGACCAAAAGCCTCTACAATGAGTTATGAGGTACTATATATAACAAAGGATGGTGTGACCCTTGAAGTTCCCCTTTGTGACTGTTCATCTACCCTCATGACTCTTCAACTACTCTATAACTATTACATTCAATTATCGACACTTAAACTTCCACTTGACAAGATGTTACATACAATATACACATGTACCCATGTGAGACAAATTAGGCTTGAGTAAGCCATGCAAGATATCAATATGACTCGGACAACTATGGGAAGACCAATTCTTAGACATCCTCATGATGGTTGATGGTTGTGAACTGATGTCAAGCTTGGTAGTCCGCAATGGTGTCCGTGTACTCTATGGTGAAATATTTCTAAAAACAAACTCTTGCTTTTGTTGCATCTGGGTACACTGCATGGGCTCCTCTATCTAACTCATCTGATAACATGTGAATCATTGTCTTGAGTGCAGCCAAACCAGCGACATACTAATGCATAATGTCTGCACTAATAGCCTAGTTTGTGTTAGTGCCTATGCATATCAATTCGTCAAAGTACGAGTCTATCTCCAGTCAGACTCGTCCCTTTGTATTTGCCTCGATGAGTGTCTTAAGGGATGGGATTGCATGTGCACACACAACAACATGAAATATTTTGAACACCCATGCATGGGATGCCTACAAACTAGTGATGTTGCGGGATTTCTTCACACTTCTAGATCTGACTCTTGCTGCGTGCCTCCAACTCAACCGCTTTGGGCTTCATCATGTTGGGCAAGTGTAATGGGGATCCCTTGTATCTCATTTTCCATGTTTGCATGCAGTCGAGAGAAGTATGCAAGTTTGACAAGGTACGTGCTCTCCTAGCACACTATTGTTGCCAACCTTTGAGATGCAAAACTACCTTATGCACAGTACCAAAATCTGGAATACAATGCCTACATGATTGTCTCAAGGGAAAATACCTCATCCAATATCACCTTCTTCAACTCTACTCGAGCAGACGTTGTAACCAGTTCTCCTCCTTGCTTAGCTATCTGTAACTCCTTATCCATTTGCTCATTCTTTGCTATTAAGAAGTGAACACTCAAGCTAGTGGCATCAGCATATGACCTGGTAGCATTGGCCAATGCTTTTGGATGCTTGCACACGTTATATATGATCACTCATTCCTCAAATTGCGTAGGAGATGTGTGATCATCCACAGTAGACATTATGTGTGATTGCACAACTCTATGTTGCGACTCGTCAAATGATATGTTGTGCATCTCTTCTTCCACATTGTCTCCAGGAATCTCAGTCTCTCCTTGATCGCTTGGGACTTGCTGATCTGCTTCCAAATCTAGTCAAGCTGGTGGATCGACCTCTTGGTGGTAAGGCATGAGGTCAATGTCTTGCTCTAACTCTGGCTTCTCCATCTCCGTATCCATATTTTCAAGTAGTCATTCAATCTCTTGAGTGAATTCTTGCTTTTGCGACTGGTCACCCTGTCTGCTATGCTCTAGCTGGTTGGATGACTTTACCCCTTGTATGGGCACGGTTTCATCAATATGTGCATGTTGTGCCCTCTTCTATATCTGTCCCTATTGCACTTCCTTCTCCTATCTACACAGTTCCTGTTCCTTCCAGAGTTTCTCCTTCAACTTTTGCAATTCCTTCATTTTTTCCTCCATCCTCTATTTTTCTCTCTACCTTTGTGTGGTCCTCTTGTCACGATGTTACCTCTTTGCCTCTATTGCCAAAGCTGCTTTCTAAGCAATTGGGTTTTCTCTAGACATGCAACTTTGTTCTGCCTCTATGCTATTGATAACCATCATCTTTCCTTTGTCGCGCACCGGTATGTTTACCTTCGCTATTATTTCTTGTGGTTTTCTCTTAGATGTTGCTTCGCTAACCATTCCATAGCAATGCCCACCAGTTCATTGGGGCTCAAGAAGCTATGATAATATCTTCATGGGTCTTCCTTAGCCCAATGACACACCTTGTGGATCCACCAAAATTGTACTCTCGTGCAGTGATCCTTCACAAAGCAATGTAGGTCATACAGATTGAAGCTTCTAGTGCCAAAAGTAAATTTCTTGAAATCTTCTATTTCGACATCCTCATGCTTGAGATTCTCTATCTAGTACAACCTAATCCACAATGGAAAAGTGGGCCAAGGTGCCTTCTTCTTCTAGTGAAATATAGCCAATAGTCCTGCTGAGATGTGGTACGACACGTCTTGCATAACGAGCTTGTCCATGGAAAACTTCAGCAAAACATGCGGAGGCTTCTCTACACCGTACATCCGTAGGAAGGTGCCAAAAGGTGAGGCATACCAATCCGTTATGTCAATCAGTTCCTCCATTGTTTCCTTCGACATGCAAGGCGGATTCTGCTCAAATATCATCTTGTACATTGGGGTGAAAAAATGATCTGACAGTTGTCTGATGACTTCGCAAAAGCTGCATTCAGAAAACAGTTTACAATAAGTGTTCACAAAGGTTTTCGCTACTGTCAATGCCCACGTCAAGCATGAGAATTCATGATGAGCATAGATTGTGTCCAATATGTAAAAGAACATGTAGATTTCTTATTACTGGTCTTTAGGTGGCTATCGAGCTCTTGTTACCTATTCCTTCAGCTTGTGGGCCAACATGTCAAACTAGTTGCATGCTTTGCCTTCACCAGCCAGTTCATCCAATGCAATCACCCAACTTTGTGGGAAGGTTTTCATGCCCTCTTACTCGTACAAACAACATGAAAAGTTGACCAATTGCTAATACGCCTTTTGAAGTATCTGTGTCTTGTAAATCTAGTTGGGTGTCATCCTGAATTTGGCTGGCTCCTTCAACTAGTTCTTCAATATATCCCTAGAGTTAGCATTACTATTAGGTATGCTGAAGGGTGTCTCCATGGTGATCATTGGCTTCGGTAAGTGGTACATCTATTGATAGTCCTATGCCCTGAAGGTAGCAATATCTGTCCCATTGACACTGCTCAATACCATCATCTCAGGATCAGTGTACGAGACAATCCAATGTATCATGTCTGTGCATGGGAACGTGGGATATGTGCATGCAATCCGGTATCCGGACTTGTGAATGCTCACATAGAATTTGCGGTCTTCAAGATATTCTGCAAATGTTCCTGAGAATGCATCATTGACCTCCTAGCATTTCAACTTGATGTCTTTGTCTACCATCAACCTGGTGTCTTCGTATATCAGCAAACTTGTAGACACTTGCTCAACTGCATCTCTAGTTGTGCTTTTGTCTGTGTCCTTTGACTCTTTTCTCTTGGAGGCCATTGATTTGGAACTACTAAGAGGTAGATGAACACCTACTATATCTAGAGACATGGCAACATGCATGGAAATAAATCTATGAGTTAAAACCGAAGCAAAATTGAGGACTAACATGCAACATACCTGGGAGACTTGTTCCAAGGATTGCGTAATTTTCACTAGGAGGTCAGGAGACTGACTATTGGAACTACACAAAAGGCAGTCCAAAACTTTGGGAGGCTGGTTGACTATTGTAATTGCGCAATGTGTAATCCTGACTGGCCTATTGGGTGCTAAGATTGCACAATGAGCAATTTCAACTGGCAAGTGATGCAAGCCCAGGGACTGCATTGCATAATTTTCTGGGCCAACTGACACTGCCTCACAAAATTGTGCAAAGCAAGACTGGAGGACACTCTCTGGCATGATTTGAGCATTTTCTAGGAGGAAGGTAGGGCCTTCCCTCTCATAACTGTGCAATGACGTATGGGAAAGGCAGAGTTTGGGCCAGGGTTACCTAGGCCCGCTGACGGGCAACTGAAAGCATATGAAGATGTGAATGCATGGAGATACTGAGTGTAAGTAGGAGTGAATGATCATGCATGAAAACTGTGAATGCAAGATTCAGAAAATAAAAAAACATGCATGTGTGTGAAACAAGTCGTCCAATCAGTGACTGTTTGTGCGAAATAGTGTCATGCATGCGACATCAGTAAGATGCAAACGAAAACTAAAACGGTGCTTATACAAGCTGACATGCATGTAAGTGAAAACAAGCATTCATAGAAATTAAGTAGGCATCACTCGCACAAGTAAAAACATAAAAAGTGACAGAAATGCTACAAAAGACAAGTAAAGCAGACTTACCCAGAAATGGCTAAGCTGGATGTGTCAAAGACTCTTGGATGTGTTGTGGGATGTGAAAGCTCCAAGATCAATGTGGAGAATGAGCTCTGAAGCATCAAATAAATAATTTTGAGGCTCATGATGCCCATGCCACAAATCTAGGAAAAGGCAACAGTTGGAGGAACGATTCTAAAACGATCTTTCCATGTAACCTCCAGCTCCTAAAAATAGATCCCTAAAATCTAGGGATGATTTTTGCATGTTTCTTTTTATTATTTCATGAAAATGCATCCCATGCATGCAATTCAAGTTTGCATGGTCCTAGGTGGAACCGGTCAACCTGAAGGTACATGCAACAACCTGCTTGATTGATAGGGAATTTTGCGCAATTTCTGGCAGGAGGTGGGTTGGTTGTCCTAAAGGTATTGTAAAATTTATGGGAGGATAAGGTGATTGCTACCCATAATTGTGAAATTTATGAGATGAGTTGTACTGTTGGGCCAAATAATGTAATTTTCGTGATGAAGGTTGTTTGACTGCATTACACAATTTCTGAGCCTAACAGGCTTTCTAGTAGATTTGTGCAATTTTTGGAGGGAAGGCCGGTTCCCCTCCATAATTGCACAATTTTCTGAGGAAGATGCTCAGCCAATAGCTGGCCCATGTATTGAATGGCAGCTTGTGAGAGGATTGAAGCAAGTTATCATGCACAAGCTGTAAAGCTGCTAAAAAATCAATGAAGCCTATGTACTTGACAGTGCAAGACATGCTGTTAGGATAGTTGGTAGGAAGGTTCCAAAACGAAGCTAAGGAACAATTTTAGAGGGTAGTTGTAGTTGTTACAATAGATTCCTTCACCATCATTAATGAGTTTTCCCATATCCACCCTTAGGCTTTACCGTGTATCCCACCATTACTGGTCAAGGGATTCCTAGGCCTTTGGTAATTTTCCTCAAACCACCTTACCCCAGATTCCAAAAATATCTGGAAATCCAAGGCTCAAACTGATAAAGAATCCCATCACACCATGGCTATCCAAAAATGGAAAGGCTAGGCTAAAATCCACTCTAGAAACTTAGAAAAATCCATGTTAATGACTACAAAATAACCAAATACCAATATGCACATGTCATGCATGTCAAAATTAGCTAGGAAAACATAGATGTAACTTGTTACCAGCAATTATTCCTATTGAAGCTACTTGATCTAACTTTTCCTTGCTTGATCCTTGCTTTCCTTTTCTTTCCTTATCCTTCATTTTCTTTTTTCTTTCCTTCTCCTCTTGGTGCTCTTCTCCTTTCTGAGACTAACTCCAAAACTGAACTAATAAAAGGCTACCAATTGATGCTTTGATGTCTTTTTATTATTCATGCCTCTAATTTCTTCAATTTCAATTATTTTCCTTCATTTTCCTCCTCACATGTAACCTGTGGCCTTTCACCTCCTTTCTCTCCTAATTTCCTTTATTTTCATAAAATAAATGCCAATTAATGCCTCTTTGCCTTTCCAAATCCTTTTCCATTTCCTTTTCCAATATCCCCTTAGCCATAAACACATGAATTGATACCCACTAGGATATTTTTCCCAACGTTTAGCTTGGAATAAGTGTCCCTTAATCATGGTCTTATTTTTTCCTTTATTAAATTTTATTACATGAAATTTTTAACCTAGGTCTTACTAATGAAGTATATTACATAGGTAAGTTTGTCTTCAACTTTTCCTAAGGCTTCTCATACAACTTTATTTGATGCATTGGCATGGATGTGGAAGTGTAATATTGAATTAGGCCCTCTAAGGATCGGTGCACTGGTCAACATCTCTTTCATCTTCTCCAATGCCTCTTGGAACTTATTTATCTAATGGAAGTTTGAATCGTTAGCCAATAGTCGAAACATGGGTGAGGCCAACTTACTAAAATCTTGATGAATCTTCTATAATACCCATCTAGGCTAAGAAAACTTATGACATCTCTTTGTTTATGAGGGATGGAAACATTCTTAATGATGGAAATTTTGTTCGGGTAAACCTAGATGCCTTCCTTAGAGATGAAATGGCCTAAGATAGTTCCTACACTCATCAGAAATTCACATTTCTCGTGACTCAATGAGAGGTTAATTTCAATACATTTTCTTAATACTTTACATTGATTAGAAAGGGCTTCCTGAAAATCACTCCCATAAAGGGTGAAATTATCCATGTATATCTCAACAAAATCATGCACAAGGTTAGGAATATGCTCAGAACTGCTCTCTAGAAAGTAACAAGAGAATTACACAAACCAATCAGAAGGAACCTATAGGAAAAGGTCCCCCATGGGTAGGTGAATATTGTTTCATCTTGATCCTCAAGGCTGATTTGAATTTGGTTATATCCACTTAATCCATCTAAGGAAAAAAAAATCTTCCATGCAAGGTCGTTTAACACTTGATCAATGAAAGTTAGTGGTAAATAGTCCCTTTTTGTATCCTTGTTAAGCTCTTGGTAATCAACACAGATCCTCCACTTCCCATTTTTCTTGGGAACTATGACAATAGGGGACACCCACTCATTATCTAAAATGGGGTATATGAGCCCTCCTTCTAACAGCTTTTGTAATTCCTCTTTCATGATACCTTTAAGAGTTGGATTCATCCTCCTCTCGGGATGGCACACAAGTTTCCATCCCTCCTTGATGTAGATGTGATGAGTATAAACTGAGGGATTCATTCCTATCATTTCTTTATAGTCCCATGCAAAATCATCCAAGTCTTGCCTCAACACAGTGAATAATTTATTTTCTTATTTAGTCGAGAGGGAGGGTTTAATATTTAGATTCCATGATGGGCTAATTTATAAAACATTTGCATGTTCTATGTCAGAATCAAAAGAGCATAAATCAATCCATGGATTAATCTAAGTTTGTTCTAGGGATTCTTCCATAATTTCATCAACTAGCATGGTGGTATGGGGTTGGTTTTGTAGGAAGTGGTCAATAAGGTAATGATGAACATTACCTTAATGTTCATCATTATGTTATTTACCATAATTATGAAGCATCATATCATATAGTTGCCTAACAACATTGATTGTGGGGGCATATCTTCTTTTCATCACATGTCTCTTAAAGGATTATTCCATGATAATATTGTTATTGTAAGGGACATCTTTGATGGCCTGGAGAAGGGGTATTTTGACACACAAATTATTCAATTCTCCCAGTGTGTTGTTTAGGTTGGATCAACCTTCCAGGGTAGGGAGGTGCATTGGCTTGAGGAGCATTGTCCCCCTCCTCTTATTCAATATTTTTAGGTGGAGAAGGTGGGTGTGATTCTGGGAGCACTTTGCTACACCGAAGGTTGACTTCTGAATCTTCACAACATAAGCAATATAGGTTGATTTCCCATTGTAAACCTATTATTCATGCTTATTATTTGAGTTCGGATTGGTTTGGGAAGGAATTAAAGGATTTTTAAGTGGTTTGTTGTGATGCAACTATGGTTGAGGTGGAGGAATAGGCATCAAGAAAAGAGGTTGGGTTGCCTGTGGCCTCCATCCTTATGAAGGATTACCCCATTGAGGAGGTTGAGGTGGATATGGATAGAAATGGGGTTTGATAGGCTGAGGAGGATATTAATGAGCATATGACTAGGGAGAGATCATGGACCATGATGGATGAGTTGAAGGATACCAAGGCTGGAAAGGTGCATTCTAATTTGGATTGTAGGAAGAATATTTTTCAGCTTGGGGCCTCCTCAGGTTAATGAAGTAGAGCTTCTCCAAACCATTTTATGCCCCATGGTATACAAATTTTAGGCCTAACAAAGAAGGACGTTTGTTTGTTGCATGGTTTTCCTCATATGCAAAGAAGAATTCTATGGAGTTTAGTGGGCATTCATTCCTAGGATACCTCTTAGTGAATCTAGGGGAAAATATAGCCAGTATCCTTTTTGTCTCCTCTTAATTCCTTTTAATCTGCATAGTGTCCATATGTAGGAAAAAAATATGCAACATTTCACTCTTGAAGTCCTCCAACATTTTCCCTATCTCATGTTTGATAGTTGAGGTTGAGGGAGAGGAGTTAGTCAAGCCTTGCTTGGACCTTCCTCTTTTCCTAGGAGCCCTAGAATAATTTTTGAATGTTGTATTGATGTCATCATAGGTCAGTTGGTAAATTTCTCCACCAGATAACAATATTAGGGTCTCCATTACATCCTCCCTGATCCTTCAGAGAAGTACTAGCTTGAGTGACTCAGGATCAAGGGTACAATTATCCCTCCTATAATTGAGTTGGAATCTCTCCTCATAGTCTTCTAAGGATTCATGTGGTCCTATGGTCATCCTAAAGATTTCCTCTTTTATCTCTTTAGACCTATAGTAATCCCTGTACTAATCATTAAAATCTTGTTTCATTTGGGCCTAGGTGGTGATACTACCTCCAAATAAACCCATAAACTAATGCAAGGTTGCATCCTTGAGAGTAGATAAGAAGAGCTTCAACTTTTGTTCATCGGACGTATAGTCATAGGTTCTACAAACCGCATCAAACTCAAACATGAATGTGTTAGGATCCTCATAGGATAGGCCATGGAAATGTGGAAGGGAAGTAGGATTTATATTCTTCATCTTGGCTTCTCCATTAGTTTCTGTGATGGGAAATAAATGTTGCTATCTGTTTCTAGCCATGTTTTGAATAGATGATATAGGCTCTTCCACTCATATGGGTTCTTAAAAAAAATTAGGTTTCTCTCCTAAAGGGTTTTGTAAATCCCCTGTGGTCAAAGAGGGGAGTTCACAATTACCAAAGAAGAATGATAGTTGACTGCTTGAAGCGGTGAGCGTTTTTGGTAGGAATTTCCCTTGATTTTACCTACTACTAGGAGGCATGAAATAACTAGCTTAGTTTTTTAATTTTTTTCCTTTTTTTTTTGAAATTTTCAAATTAATAATTCTAATGCAAAATAGAAAAATATAAATAGCTCCTAAGTAGAAACAACACCTACTTAGACACATTCCCTGACAATAGTTGCAAAAGGTGATGAGCCCCAGTATCTCACCAAGAATTTTGGGACTCCTAGGGCTACCAACTTTAATTATCGATATGTTTCATACAAACTTAGAGGTAATAGTTCTATATGCACAATAGGTCAAGCTCTACTCATGTCACCTTCAATCATTGAATCAAATCAAGGCATACAGAGACCACTCCTTCAAATAGCTTGCAAAGAAAACTTGCATGAAGAGACAAGAATATACTCTAAAGACATTAACTTATTTGCAAAAGGGAAAGTATAATTCATCAAATGCAAAGACTAACTACCATTGTAGGAAGGAAATGACTACACTAATTGCAGAAATGAATCATCAGATGTAATGAATAATTACAACTATAGGAAGTGAATATCTATGCTAATTGTAGAAACCAATCATGTTATTCTACTTACAAGAATCAAATCAACATTCTATTTGCTACATGTAAATCATAACTCTACTAAAATTTAATATGTGGTTGCAGTGAAGGAGGAATGGGTCTAGAGTGGTCTTTGATCCTCCCCAACCATGGATTCAAGGCATGGAGGTCATTATTCAATCAAAAATTAAAATATGAAGGTTTTGAGGCAAATTTGGGTGATTTTAGACAATGTTACAGGATACATGGGACTATTATAGGATACTCAGGACTGCTATAGGATTCCCTTGTTTTTCTATAGGGTTAGATCTGACAGCATCTTGAGGGAAGAAAGGTGTGTTAGAGGTGAGGAAATTTGTATGAAGGTGTATGGAGTACATGTGAAGCCTTTTTCCAAGCTTAACACCCCTTAGAGGCCCATCTTGCACAAATGTACATGCCCACAATGTCCTCCAATGACCTTAAAAATATGATCTCAGAGGTAGAGTTTAGGAATAGTATGAGGGATCAAGGGGGAGAATTGAAATGACAAAGTGGATATAGGATGAAATGTGCCATTCACTGCAAATCATTAGTAGTTCCTGCAACCCAACAATTAGCCCATGTTTATTCTTGGAAAGAACATCAACCTAGTGGTCAAGTTGCAGCAAAAGAAAATCAAGATGGAAAGGATGAGTTAATTTTATAAGAACTATTCTAACCTACAACATGCATCTAATCCCTACGAAGGGACATGGTTGTATGAAACAAAGTGGACAAGAAACCATGAACCGAATCCCATCAACTTTCAAAGTAAATAAAACATGTATTTTTGTCTTGTTGTTGTAGGTTTTGCAACCACACTTCCAAAAGGAAAGGTGGTACTCAGGTTTGCAACCACAACTTTTTTAATTTTTCTACTAAAACAAAAAAATACTACTATCCAAGTGATAAAATAAAATATATGAGAGAGAATAGAGCCTCTAGATTGGGCCTTAACCCAAGGGTCTCATCCCTCTAAATTTAACTCTTTTATAGACGAACAATAAACGTTTCATTAATATAAAATAGAGTTCATATACATCAGATCAAAATGAAAATAATAGTCTTGAGCACTTGGCTCTCAATAGCTATTCTTAGCTTTCCAAAGTTTGAATCCTAATGAGCTCTTGGGCTTGTTTACTTACACAAAATATGACTAAGGGAAAAACCCTTGAAAGGAGGACTACTTCCCTCCAAAACCTTGAAATTAGTGGATCTAGTCCCCTTAGGTCCTTGCAGGCAATTCAGTTCATCAACTACTAGTGGAAAAAAAACATCGTTTAGGACCGCAAAATGACCTTGGATGTTTGGGACCCAAAAGACCATAAAAAAGTTACCGAGAACATAGAGAATTATGAAGTCATTAGAAGAGATGGGTAGCCATAGATATCCACCTATATCACTCATAGCTAACAAGGGCCATATTATAGTATATTTTGAGCATTATTATTTACATTTCTTATATCTTCCATGCAAATAATATCACATGCATCTTAGAAACACATTCATATATGTTCCCATCCATTCACTAATTGAGACTTGGCCTTGAACATTATACTGCAAAACCGTCCTAGACACTACAATACCCACCCCTTATAATAACACTATCCTTGTGTTCCATTCTCTTCAAAAATGAATCTATATCTTCACTCATTCAGTTTAACCTATAATGCTATCCTTTTTCATGAAAAATTTTCATAGTTGTTGGCTATCACAGACATAATTCTTTATTATCATCTCTTCATTCCCTCCCTAGTAACTTTGAATAAATTAGTTACACATACTGGGATCAATTCCCCCTTGACTAAATTTACAATAATATATGGCACTGAGCATGTCTGGGAATATGGGAGAATGCTCCAATTGACTTGGTAGTTCAAAACATACCTTCAATAATGATTAAACGAAATCTTGCATGTCATTACCAAGTTTTTAAAATATGTATTCCTTCCATATGAAATTATTATTCATAACTAAAGCATATATATTCACATCATAAGAAAATATATCAAATTCTACCCAATACTTATCTATATGAATATATCCTTTCTTTACATGACTACCACAGATGAAGCTCAACTTATTGTCTTCTTTGACACACCCAAAATACATTTCCCTCTTGCTCCAATGTGTCATATATGATTAATCTCATATATGAAATTTATTCAAGTGACCCCTTCTATGTAGCTCTTCACCCTTACATGTTCCATCATCCCCTTCTCTTCTAAATAGTCCCTCAAGTGATCCATTATTTGTAAAGGCCTTCACAAGTAAGAAGATTGCAGGCTTCTAGAGCATTACTATTAAGGCATCCCACTTGCAACCTATAACATACAATTAGCAACCCAAGGAATTCAAGGTATAACATAGGGTCTTAGTGTCATCATAGTGGCATACTCCCCATATCTTCCAACTAATAGTAACCTTCACTTATTCTCACTATACAAATCCATCATCTCACCTATATCTCAAATATATAGTTACCATGAGATGTTATTGCCAAAAATTAATAGAAGTTTTATTATAAAAGTCAAATTCCATAGGTCTTGGTGACCAGTGGGATCCCAACAACAATTTTTATACACCACTACTTCTCTAGGTGTTTCATGATCCTAACAAACCAATATCATAGCATGGTGAATATCAAGGTTGGAGTGGTAGAATATTGTAGCAAAAAAAATTTTGAGGTCATGAAGGATTTACAAAGAAGACAATGTGTATGTGTAGCTAAAGGCTATCAAAGCCTTAGTAAAGGATCCAATGTTTGATGAGAGCTGCAATTGTGCGATAACACCAGTGGTGTGTGAACACCCTAAGTGTTTTGGTCCAAGGCAAGTGTATTTCCCTAAGAAGTTGTAAGACTTGTTGTTGAGGCATACATGTCACACAATAGCATGGATTTTTGCAAGGGCTAAAGACTTTTATCAAGCATACATGTAATATAGTAGCACATGGAGTTATCTAATTGCAAAATCAACCACTTGGATGGGTACCAAGGTTGTAGGTGTACTAGTATCCTAGCGTGATGGGAGTAGGGAATGTGAGATCTAAGATGGTTGATGAATGATTATGACTAGGTTAATCTCTTCGAGTCAACTTTAAGAGGGGGATTGTTGGGGTGGTTTAGGTAAACTTGACTCAGTTAATTTACTGGCAGTTTTCAAGGTCCAAATTTATGATAACCTGTGGTTTTTCCCATGGTATTCATCTCTAATGTAACCTATTTAAAGGTGGAAAGACTCTAGGTAAATTTTCATGGTCACCAATGGAATCCCAACATCAAAAAAAATTCAAATTCTATAATTATGAGAGTCCTCTCATAATGTCTGGGCCTTGCATGTGGTGGAATCAATTTTCGTTATGGACTTACTTTCATAGCCAAATGTAAGACAATTCTACCTGCAACCTATTCATTTTCACAAAATTTTCATTTATGCACTTTTCATTGAATATTCACAACAAATCATGAATAACAATTGAGTCATGACATCAATAATTTAATCACTTTCATCTAATAACATTTATTTTAACTGTAATGAAATACTACCCATCAAAAAAATATTATCGTATCAAGAATTAGTTCTCACAATGCAATCAAACATATATATGTAAGAATATTATATACAATAGTCATAGGTCACAAATTCACATATTATACTTATTCACACTTATAACACATTAAATGCCATACCATCATGTCACACAATTAACCTTGAAAACTAGGAGGGTTTAACCATAATCTCAACATAGTTCATTTTAGTCATACACAACACGAGGTAAGGGAGTTCCTTTATCTACTCAATTGCCCCAAGGAACCCTTCCCATTTCATGTTGTTTAGTGTGGTAAAGAAGGTTCTAGTCCAAGAGATTGATAAAATTAACAAAAAATTTAGATATTTGTGAGATAATATATCATTTTCCAAAAACCAACAATGACATGGTATTTTTCTTAACAATAGGAACAAAATTCCTTACTCTATTTGGTATTAACTCATAAAGTACTTAAAAAAAAATCATATCACACAAATGCATTCAAAATATTTTTGAAAATCCTTACATGTGCTAAGCCCCTTACCTTTACCATACCCCCACTTGGTTATAAATCACCTTATGCATGCATATATAATCAAACAACCCATTTATTATATCAAGAATTTTTAAAGGGAATATTACCCAATTCATTTCAACATGCATGAAATATTGGCATGAGCCATTTGCTATCTATCAGTTACCATCAACATCTTTAATTTTATATGTTTTGTTGGTGTTCATAGGATCTCACAACATGCCTTGATTAGCTCTTGAAAAACATACTCTTGCCTCATTGTTTCTTCATTTCATACCTAAAATCAACCAAATTTAGTCATCATGCCACATTCATGTGTACATATCATGTTTAGCCAACATGCAACATCATATACACCCATTCATATTTACACAAACTCTACCACATATTATCCTTAATAAGCTCACATATTCAGGCACATTCAAGCTATATATTTATTGTATATTTTCTTGTTCTCTTTCCTTCAACATCATCATTATTATATCATATCTTTCAAGTCATAATAACCATTTATTACTGCAATAACTTATTTGATATATTATAGAACCTTTCATTATATTCAAACGCTTGTACATTATATCCACCTTTTATAATTGTTTCTCCATTTTCCCTAGAGTGAATGTTTCATATATATTATTTTATACAAGCTTGGTTCTATTTATTCTATTTTTTTATCTATGTGTTATGCCACTAAATATGCTCTAGGGAATGCCTATCAAAAAATAAAAATAAAAAAAAAACTTGAATATTTTTGTGCCTCTAATTGGATAACATGACAAGCATGTGCATATTGAAGTGATTAGCGCTGCAAGTACATATATCAAGGCCTTGGTGGCCCAATGGAAAGATAAAACCAAAGAGCAAAAGAAAAAATATCCTTACAACAATAAGAAAAGTCAGGGTCCCAAACTTTGTCATTCAACTTCTACTCCTATTTTTGAAAAAGGACCAAGATCAAAGGGTAAGAAGACTAACAAACATTGCAATTATTGTGGGAAAGACAAAACACGACATCAATATTGATTCTTCTTCTAACACTTCTTCTCATGTACATTTACTTTCTACTTCTTGTTTCTTGTTCAATGCAACCTTTACTTATTCTAATGAGTGGCTTATTGATTCCTAAGCATATTATCATATGACTAAGGATAAAGCCATTTTTTTCTACTTTTAATGATGTAACATTAAACAAATATTTGTTGGAAATGATACATCACTTAGTATTTTTATGGTTTGGATTAGTTCAAGTAGATGTTTGAATGGTGTATTATGTGTTCCAAGCCTTTCCTTCAACCTTCAATTATTATATCAGATCACACATTTACATGAAGGTAAAACAATAGAGCTTTCACTTCAGAAATATGTATTCAACATTTTTAAAATATCTTAAGCATGTACTTTCCATTGGAATAGTTGATGATATTACCATGTCGTAAAAGTTTGATAAGTTTGTGTTATCACCTTTTACCTCAATTTTTATTTCTCATAAAATAACTTTGGTATTAGTGATTTTGTCATTTAAACTATCACTCACTATAACAACTATGCAATCAAAATATGGTAACTATTATTCCTCTTGTTTCTTATATATTTGGTTATTGTGTTGGTTGTAATCTCTACAAACATCTCAGGACAATTTTGGGAAATGTGCCTCTTGGCATGCCTTAACCTCTTCACATCTTGTTCACAATGATTTGTGTAGTCCACTTTATTGTCCTTTCTTCTTTGGGCTCAAATACTTCTTAACTTTCATTGATGGCTTCTCAAGATTCACTTGGGTTTATTTCTTAATACTTAAGAGTGAAGTGTTTAACTTGTTATGGGCCTACAAGACCCTTGTAGAAAAACATTATGGACATCAATTGCAAATTTTAAGAATAAATAATGGTGGATATGTAAAAACAAAATTCACAACATCCTACACTACATATTGCATTCAAACGTAACATATTATTCCATATACAACACAACATTTTTTTGTCATATTTTTCCCAGGACACAACATTTTTTTGTTGTTGAAAGAAAGAATCATATATTAAAGGAAATTCCTAATTCTATGATTAAATAAAATGGATTAAGTATTCATTATTGGTCAAAAGAAATCAACTCTGAAATTGAATAGTAAACCACAATCCCACAAAAATATTTAAGCAATATAACACCATAAGAAGCATGGACTAATATTAAGTGAGATGTAAGCCACTTCGATACCTTTGGTAGTGTAGTATGGAATCACATTCATCATGGAGAGAGGAAAGATTTACATCCTAAAAGTGAGAACTGTTTAGATATTATGAATATGTAAAGCATTATAGAATTTTTCAATCTCACCCTAATGAAATAATCCTTAGAAGAAATGTTAAATTTGATGAAAATATCTTGGCCTGTGAGCATACTTTAGTGGTTGTGCTCTCTTTATCCTATGATATGTATTCCACATTTGTGACATCTTTTATTCATATTCTGGTTTATTCTTCAAATAATATAAATGAGGATGGAAAATCCACCTCCACTTTCTAACCTTCCTATTTTTGACGCCATTGAACATGAAGTTGCACTAGTGCCACATCTTCCCTAATGGGTCCATTCAACACAAGAAGCAGCTAGTGAACTTTTTGATGATATTATAGATAAATTGTTAGGTCCCTATAATATTAATGTAACCCCTTATTGTTATTAGTGCAACCCCCTTATTATATTGTTGTTCCCATGTAGTCCCCATATTGTTATTATTGTGCCCCATAGAAGCCCACTATTGTTATTATTGTGCAGTTACATTATTTTTGTTATGTCAGCTCTGATTGTATTATGACCCCTTAGACTTATATATATAGAAAGGAGGTCTTTTCATTTGCATCATCCAAGAATTGTTCATTTGTGTAATGTAAAGGAGGTTTCCCCCTCAAAGAAGCTAATTTTTAAGGTGTTAATCTTTCTTTTCTATCTTTTTGTGAGTTGGTTTCATAACATTTGGTATTAGAGCTTTGGATTCTAGGGTTTTGCTACTCCAAACAAATCATCATGGAATTTTTTCTATAACTTTTTTTCTTGCAACGTTTCAGAATCTAAAACAAAAACCCATTTGAGACGAAATCTCGCTCAACCTCGGGTCCAAATTTCAGATCTTGTCTCGCGATATTCTCGGAGATCTGATATGAGGAAATTAGGGGATTTTTCAACCTCCAAAATTCCATCTCAAATAGTTCATTGTAGAATTTTCGCTATAATTGTTTTTCTACAAAGTCGCAGACTCTAAAATTAAAGTCCACTTGAGTTCAAAACTTGGTGAAGCTCAGGCGCAAATTTCAGATCTTTTTTGTCTATATTTTCAAAGATACAGTCCAAGACATTTAGGGTTTCTACAGGCTCCCGAATTACATCCTAAATAGGTGACCTTGGGAAAGTCATCATAACTTTCTCTATGGGCATCAGATTGAAATTTCGTGAGTTACAAAAATAGGATGGACTGTAGTTTTCTTTGTATCATTTGTAGGTTCTAAGATCGAAAAAGTAACATGTGGCACTTCTTACAAGTTCTCTATACTGAAAAAGTATATAAGCAGGTCATCTTGGGAGATTGGGCATAACTCTTTCTTAGAGAATCCAATTTCAATTAGACTGGTGGCATTAGAAAGAGGACATGGAGGGATACTTCAGGTCACAATTTTAAACCTTGGAGATCTGAAATTGTAGAGATACAACATATTCAAGATTGAGCTTCTAAAAGCAAGAAAAAGAATCACTCGAATCAAGAAAATAGAAACACCTAGTAAGAAAAAATGGATGGATGATTTGAAGAATGCAATTGAAACTAAGATAAATAGTTTTATCTATGTCATGGAAGCTGATATCGATGGTATGAAATCATATTGGATGAAAGGCATGGAATATTTGAAGAAATACATGGAACGTTTGAAGGAAGGTGGGACAAAGCTACTACAAGAAAGGCCTCCTAATGGTGAAAAGGTAGTAGAGGAAACTCATGATGAAAAGAAAAGTAATGTTAATCATGATTTCGTAGAATCTAATGTTGGATTGAAGACCTCGCATGAGGAAGTTTGATGGAAAGGATCCTGTAACATGGATACTACATATGGAGACATATTTTGATCTACATAATGTGAAAAACACACAAAATGTACGTATTGCATCTTTATATTTAGAACCGAATCATTTTATATGGTATAGATGGATTTGTTCTCGTAAACAGCTTGTCACTTGGTCAATTTTCATAGAGGAAATGAGAATACAAAGAGAAACACCTTCTTTAGCCAATTGATAAATATCAAACAAAAGTGTTCAACGGTAGAGCACATTGAGCACTTCCAAAAATTGAATATAATGGTAAATGATATTCCAGAGAAGCGTAGGATTGAATTCTTCATAAGGACTTTAAATGATAACATCCAACATGAGGTTCACCTTTGGAAACCCGTTTCATTGGATACAACATACAGGTTGGCAAGAAAAATTGAAAGTAAAATTATGGAAACAAGGAAGCCTACCACTCATAAATATAAAAATGGAATTGTTGTTGCTACTAGCTTTTCACCACCCACAAGGTTGACACCAAAACAATTGGAAGAAAAAAGAGCAAAAGGGCTTTGTTACAATTGTGATATAAAATACACTAAGGGTCATAAGTGTGCTAAGAATAAATTAATTTACATAGATAAGGAAGAGGAGCAGGAAAAGAAACAAGAAACATCAAAAGAAGAAGATATACACCAGGAACAAACCCTGGAGAAAGAAGAAATGAATCTGACCATATCTTGTAATGCATTGGATGGAACCACAACTCCTCAAACTATCAAGATAGAAGAACATATCAAGAAGAAAAAGGTAATATTGTTGATTGACTTGGGTAGTACCCATAATTTTATTCATTGTAAAATAGCCAAGGAATTGAATTTCTTCCTGTATCTAGCTCCAGAGTTTCAAGTGATGGTTGCAAGTGGAGGAACCATAAATTGCTCTGGAAAGTTCCATAATATCAAGTTATCCATGGGAGAATATGTATTGAATATCCCAATTCTTTCCATTCCAATGGGTGGTGTTGATGTTGTACTAGGATTCCAATGGCTACAATCCTTGGGTGCCATAGCTTTTAATTTTCAAAAACTTTTCATGAAATTTTCTTTGGAAGGAAAGAAAGTTGAATTAAGGGGTATCACAAGGAAACCGAGAAACATAATCAGCTCTAACAGAATGAAAAATCTTCTAAATGATGATATCGAGGTGTAATTGCACAATTATTTTCTATAGAGGTTCCCACATGGAAATCATCTATTTCTCTAGATCTCCAAAAAATCTTGGACAATCATTCCAATGTATTTGAGACTCCCAAAGGCCTCCCACCTATTCATGATCATGATCATGCTATTCATTTGATTCCAGGACGTGTTCCTCCAAACATGAGGCCTTATAGATATCCATATGCCAAAAAGAGTGAAATTGAACATATGGTTGCAGAAATGCTAGAGGTTGGTATAATTATCCAACCAAATTCGATAAACGAAGCAAGTGATGAATGGAAGAATGTTGAAGCAGGGTGGGAACTCATTCAAAAGTTGTAGAAGATCCCAGTTCAAACAATATTGCTAGAACTTGATGAGGAAGGAAAAGTCATATTGGAACGTGGAGAATTCACAGAAACAAGAACTTGACAACTATGAAATCAATCAATTTCATAGTGTCTCAATAAGTGGAAGAGCTTAACTGCTGAAGATTCCACATGGGAGGACAAGAATTTTATACAGAAGCATCCAAAACTACTAAAGCATTGAGGAAAACACTTTTTGAAGGAGAGGGGAATGTTAGGTCCCTATATTACTAGTGTAACCCCATATTGTTATTAGTGAAACCCCCTTATTATATTGTTGTTCCCATTTGTCCACATATTGTTATTATTGTGCAGTTACGTTATTATTGTTATGTCGGCTCTGATTGTATTACAACCCCTTAGACTCCTATATATAGAAAGGAGGTCTTTTCATTTGTATCATCCAAGAATTGTTCATTTGTGTAATTTAAAGGAGGTTTCCCCCTCGAAGAGGCTAATTTATAAGGCATTAATATTTCTTTCTATCTTTTTGTGAGCTAGTTTCATAACATAGATGTCATACCCATTCAAAATTATAGCAAGACTCCTCCCTTTTGGCTCATGTTTTAGAGAGTCATGATCCAAAAAAAAATGCATAATATTCAGGCCATCCAAATTGGAAAACACCAATGAATGAAGAATATTTTTCCTTCATGGAAAATGATACTTTGAAACTTATACCTCTTCCAAAAGACAAAAAACATGTTAGGTGTAAATGGGTACATGCAACTAAGTATGCATTAGATGGAAGTGTTGAAAGGCATAAGTCTTAGTTTTTAAAGGATCCTATTAAGTTGAAGGAATTGACTACAATGAAACATTTTCCACTGATGCCAAAATGAATTCCATCTATGGTGTATTATCACTTATTTCCTCACATGGATGGGAGGTCCATCAGGTGGATGTTAAATATTCATTCTTGCATGGGGCTCTATAATAAGAAATTTACATGGAACAAAACCCTAGATATGTTTAGAGTGACTCCAACCTTGTTTGCAACCTTAATAAATATCTTTATGGTTTTGAATAAGATCCTTGAGCTTGGTATGAAAAAATGGATAGATTTATTCTTAACACCAACTTCTTTAGATGTCATTTGATCCCAATGTCTACACTATGTAGATATCCATATCATAATAATTTATATTTATGTTAATGACCTTATCGTCACTAGTAGTGACCATAAACCTCTAGCACATGTGAATTAAAGCCTTAAGAAGAAGTTTGAAATGACAGAAAGGTTATTTGCATTTTTTCCTTGGCCTCCAAGAATGCATATAATATTCTTAATTATTTTCACATGATATACTATAAACCAACTTGATGCAAGAACATCAACACATCCTTCAAAAGGTTAACAAGAATTACTTCTAGAGGGTGAAAATGAGAAAATCACATCAAAAGGCACATCAAAAGGAAAGGGATTTGCTAAAAAGATTGAAAAAACATATTTGTGAGGGATCTTAGGATTATGTTTAGAGCTTTGTGAGAAAATTCATGTTGAGAGATTTGTGGAGAGGATCATGTTGAGATATTTTTAGAGAAGATCATGGATCTTGAAATCATCTACATTATTGTATTTCCTCTATAAATTTTATCCTTTGGGAATTGAAAATATGTGGTCAATTGGATGAATATTAGACCCGCCGAGGTGCCATGTAATAGAATAGAAATTAAATTAATTTTAATGCCTAGTTTATGTAGTTTTGTGTATGCATGGTGATTTAATGCATTGATGCATTGATGGCTTTTTTCATAGATCCATTGACTTTGTTTGATGAATTAACATTACAAGTAGACCATAGGTTCTTCAATTAGTAGTGGAAGTGAGGATGAGTTGAGTTTGTGGGCTCATAACCCATAATTCCATGATCGATATCAGTAAAAAAAATTGAAAATGAAGAGACCCCCAAAAAAAATTTCATCATAACCCCTCCTCCCTTTCAGCTTGTAGTCAAACTTGCTACCACCTACACTACACCTGAAGTTGATGTGAATTTGTATCATTAATTAGTTGGTAGCATTTTATATTTGACTCATACATGTGTTGATATTTCTTTTTTTATTGTTCTTGTTTCCTAGTATATGATAACACCCAATGAAAGTCATTAGAAATAAGAAGAGATGATATTTTGGTATATCTAGGGTATAGTTTAGTTTGGGATACATAATAATTTAAGGGGATTCTTTGGTGGTTGGTTTCATTGATTCATATTGGGTTGGTGATCTTGATTATCAGAATTCTACTACATGTTATGCTTTTAGTCTTGGCACTAGACCTATCACTTTGGCTTATAAAAGGAAATAATTTATTGATCTTTCTTTAATAGAAACAAAATACTGAGAAAAAATTAGTGTAATTTGAGAAGTCTTGTGAATTTTAAATATATTTTTATCACCCTCTAGCATGACAATCATACTGCCACCAAACATTCAAAAGATCTAGTTTAGGATCAGCACAACAAAAAAACTGATCTACAAATGCACTCGATCAAAAATCTCATTTATGATCAAGTTATTGAAGTGCTCTATTTCCTTAAAAATAATCAAGATTTAAAAAGTTTCACAAAGTCTCTTACAAAGCAAAGTTTTCTAAATTGCAATCTATGTTAGGAGTTCAAGAAGTTGTTATTAAGGGGGGATAGGTTCTATGTCGGCCTAGAAGTCACACTGGAGCGGGGGGGGCAATGGGTGAATCAGTGTGAGATCAATGTTAGCTTTTCACAACCGTTCATAATCAAACAATCATGTAGTTATTAATCATAAGCATCATATCATCAATTATCACAATTCATTATCAATATCAATAACATATCAAGAGGTGATCACAACACAAGGAGACAAAAGATTTTACATGGAAACCCATACGGGAGAAAACCACAAATATTATTCTTCTTTATCTTCAATTATATACATAGATTTGCAGGCTACAACCTCTTGGAGGAATCTACCCCATGCAAAGCAATTTTCCACTTGCGGTAGGCTACAACCTGATTAAAGTACTAACATTGAAAGATGAAAGAAACTACACATTGTAGGCTAAAACCTTACTGAAGCACCAACCTCAATTTTCACTCCAACCTACACTAGGCTACAACCTAATTAATGTTATAGCCTCAATAATGAATGGGCTCTAGCATGATCTAGGCACCAACCTAATGTTGGCATTATGATTCAGGTTTGGCGCTATGGCTCAGGTGTTGTACTTGATGGCAACTCACTCAAGTGGCAAAATTTTGTTTAGGCTCTCAAAATGATGGAAAACAAGGGGTTCGCAGGTGAACCGTTCAAATGGTGCAGACCCGCAGGTACGCCGACCCAGAAGTGCGGACATACTCGCAGGTGCTCCATTCAGAAGGTGCAGACCCCAGTTCACTCTCTCCAATGCAGAAAAGCATGCACACGGGGGAATTCTTATGTTTGGCCCTTGGTATTTAGCCCGTCGTTCATGATCCTATGGTTTTGGTTAGTGGTATAAGATATAAATTATTGAACCCCGCTTTGGATCCCTTGTATTGGTTTTCAATGGTTTTGTCCCATGGTTTGAATAAGGGCTTGCCTATAAAAAGGAAAGGAGATCTCTTGGCTAGATACTTGTGAAATTTGAATATCTTAAGATCTGAAATTTTGGGTAATCGATTTAAAAAGCTAGATCTAAATCAAGGTGAAATCTGTAAGTGAAAGGGGGATCTGTTGTTAGGTCATGATCTTTTTGGCATGTGATCAGATATGTGGATCTGATAGTCTATGGTACATTAGAGGACTATTAATTTGACTCTATTTGGAGGTCCGCAGGCGATCCACAGCTCAGGTGAGGAGGTACGCAGCGCAGCAGAAGGGGCAGGTGCGGTGGTACGCAGTACAGTAGATGGAGTAGGTGCGGTGGTATGCAGAACAACAGAAGGATCAGTTGCGGATCTACGCAGTTTAGACACAGAAGAGCTACGGATATTCGCAGGTTTCTATTGGTGAAGTTGTGGACTTTTCTTGAAATATTTGTTGGCTGCCTTTTATCTATTGTTGAAGAGTTCTGGGTTTAGATTACTGGTATTGTTGTTCTGATTATTGCATCCTGAAAAGTTATTGGTTGATTCCTTGGTTGATTATAAAAGGAGATTGGGTGATTCATATGTACTTGTTGATTATTTGATGTTCATGGATCTAGTCTGAAAATTCATGAAACATGGTCCTTAAAGAAGTAGAAGAGCTAAGGGGGTTGTAGCTCCCTTCCAGGAGAGACTGGAAAATGAGAGAGGGTTGTATCTCTCTGCAGGTTGCAGCGTGCGTACTGGTAAAGGACTGCACCAGTACAAAATCATTGTAAAAGAAGTTTCTAATTGAAAGAAGATAAATACATATTGAAGCAGGTGGTTTTCACCCACATTGGGTTTCCACCTTATATATGGTGTTCCTTGGTGTGATTATCTATTTTTCTTGTTCTTGCTCATTATTATATGGTACTGACATACAAACTAATGATCGATATCTGAAGAATAAATTAAAGTATAAATCTGGAAGATATATTGAATAGAATTTGATAATACTGATTCACGCCCCCCCTCTCAGTATTATTTCCAACAATTGGTATCAGAGCCGGTCCTTCTGAAGAAGCTTGATTGCTTGAAGGAAGTTCTATCATTATGAGAAACTACAAGAGGGAAGCATCAATCAAGCCACCAATTTTTTATGGGACAAATTTCGTATATTGGAAGGTAAGAGTTACTGCCTATCTTCAATCTCTTGGTACAGAAGTCTGGGATACCATAAACACAAGGTATGCTTTTCCATCAACAACTCCTAAAGATCCGGCTGAGAAAAAGAAATATGAAACAAATGTAAAGGTGGTCAATACTCTTCTAGGATGTCTATCTCAATCAAAATTCATGAAGGTTATGCAGTTTAAATCCGCAAAGGAAATATGGGACTAGATTGTTCTGACCTATGAAGGAGATGATAAGTAAAATGAGCAAAACTTCAAACCCTCAAAATTCAGTATGAAATATCTCATAATGTACAATGATGAAAGTGTGGCTAACTATTTTCTTCGTGTAGATGAGATTGTTAATTGTATAAAAAATTTGGGAGTAGAAATAAAAGAGGCTGTTCTGGTTGAAAAAGTTCTAAGATCTTTGTCCCCTAGGTTTGAATCTAAAGTTTCTGCAATAGAAGAAAAATAGAATCTACAAAACCTTAAAATGTCACAACTGCACGGAATTCTAACTACTTATGAAATGAGGAAAGGAGGTCCATCAGACAGGAGAGAAGCTTCCTTCAAGGCTTCAAGCAAAGGAGAGTACTATGATTCAAGACACGCGACATAAGAAGAAGAATCAAATTTTGTCAGAAATCTTCAACGGGGTACTGGAAGATTCAGAGGTAAGTTACCTTTCAAATGTTTTGCTTGTGGAAGAGTAGGTCACTATTATGCCAAATGTCCTCATAAGGATAAGATTGACAAGGGGAAAGAACCTGTTAGATGGAACAAGAAACATAATGCAAATAGAAAAAGCTATTACACTCATGAAGATAGTGATGGATTTTCAAATAGTGATGAAGATGAACGAGGTAATAATTATAAACTTTTAATGGATTTTGAAGATGATGATTACATGGATGTTATAGATGAAGAAGGTTTTTATGAAGAAATTTCTAAACTCAAAGTCTGTTTAGAAAGAGAAAAATATGATTATTGATTCTCTGCAATGTCAACTGGCTGAAAGGGAAAAACATCATGAAAAACTCGAATGTGAAATTGTTGGTCTTAGAAAAGAGATTGAGAAAACAAAAGATCTTAATCTAAAGTTTGTTAAAGGATCTAAAACTCTGGATGAGATTATCAATGTGCAGCATTCTCCACTAATCAAGACAGGTCTGGGATATAATGGAGAAGCATCACAAGCATCCACTTCCAAAAGTTATCTTGATGCAGCAAGGAGGAGCGAGCAAAGGCCTAATAGAAATTATCAGGTAAATCAGGGACAACTTACCTCAATAATTAATAAAGACTATCAAGAAAATCGAGGGCAATCTACTTTAAGGGTAAACAGGAGCCACAATCAGCCACAGGTAAAATCTTCTCAATTTGCCTCAAGAATTGATGACAACAGAAACTACAATCATTTGGCGGGTAGATTTGATAATCGCAGAAGTTTCTTCAATGGCCAATGTTTCTATTGCCATAACTTTGGTCACAAAGCAGCTCAATGTGTTTCCTATAAGACAATCATAACTAGAGAAGCTCAAAATCAAAGAAGTATGACTGGAATTACAAAAAGGACCTATAACAAAATTTCGGCCCTTGAAAATGAAATTGAATGTTCTATTTGTAATAACTTCGGTCATGAAGATTCTGAATGCAGGAGCAGGTTTCGACAGACAAAGGAACAAGCCTCAAGCACTAGAACATGGAGAATAAAGGAACCACAACTAGAAAGATGTGGGATATCTTTTTATGCAAAAGGATAGGAGAATCTATGGTACATCGACAGTGGATGTTCAAAGCATATGACAGGTGATAAAGAAAAACTTGAATCATATACTGCTTTAGAAAAGGGAAA
>APFE030339059.1:0-16734 GCA_000404065.3 Pinus taeda
CAGCTACTGAAACGACTGCCAATCTCCAAGAGAAACTCCTTGCTGAATAGTGTGATGAGAGAATGAGAGGCACTGCTATTTTATAACTTTAGAAATGGTTTCTAGAAGTGATTAGAAACCCTAAAAAAAATTAAAAATTAATTAGAAAAAAAAAATTTAAAAAACAAGTGTTATTTTGTGGGAAACGGGGCCCGTACGGCGTGGAAACGCGTTTCCACGCCATACGGTACGCGGAAACGCGTTTCCGTTTCGTTTCCGTACGGAAACGACCCCTCCCCCTGCGTTTCCTGCAACTTAGGTTTGTACATTTGAAGTAGAGACTGTCTGTTCTTCAGCTTCTTGAAGGGTGTTCTCCTTCCATTCTAACCGATTTTTGTACTTCTCTATTTCAGGCCTGGCTGTGTGGTGGTATGCAGTAAACTTACTTTCAACCTTGAGTTTTGAAATTACTCCCATTGGGTCATAAGACCAAGTGAAGCTGAGACCAAACTTCATTTCCTTCAATAACCTATCTGCTTCTTCTCCTGCTGCTCTAGTGTTATAGATGATTGGACCAACCTGAGCCTTTAGCTTGAATTGTGATTTCTTCTTTGCAACCACAAAATGTACTTCATTTGCATTTAATTTTTGCCTAATATATTCCAATGCAAAAATTCTGATAGGGAGTTACTTAGGAAGTTTGTAGGGTGGAAGCTCACAACCATAGACTATGATTTCTGTATCGTTTTGTTAAAGATATCAATCTCTTGTTGTGACTTGATCAACCAATTGCAATACTTTCACAATTTCATCACTGATTCTTGGTACTGGAGTGCTGCTCATAAGATTTATAGTTGGATGAACAAATAATTCTATGAACTGTTTATATGTAAATTCTTCCTTCTCCTTCATTCCCGTAGAAGTCTAGAATATCACTGGTTGCTGGTTGCCTTCTTGATCTAACTTCTACAAGGTGAATGGAAACTTTTCTCCTTGAAAATATATACAAGTACTGAAGCATACTTGAATACTTCTTTTTATTAAATTGGACAAATTGTTCATGGATGACCTGAGCTAGAAATTGGCTAAAATTATAAAGAACACTGGGTTTGGAATCAACATAAAAGATAGACAAGAAACCTATGATGGCTTCATTTACATATTGATCAGAATTGTAACCAAGCAGATAAGAAAGAATAGTGGTAATTTGCTTGGTTTTGTCTGGGAACATGGATGAATCATAGGGAGGGTTTCTTTTAGGCAGAGGGCTATCTACAACTAGGAAAAGTTCTAGAGTTTGAGATATTTTAGTGAAATCTAGCTTTTGATGAGCTTCTATCAGGCTTTCATGAGAAAAATGATGGGTTGGTGCAATAGTTGGGGCCTGCAACATCTGTTCAATAGACTGAGCATTGATGAAATAGAGGATTTCTCCTGTAGGTGAATTGATAGCTCTTTGATTGGGATCATAGGATTCATGGCATTTCCTAACAAATGCAGGTGCTCTATGTATCTGAGGGAAAATGTAATGAGGAAGGTGGGAGTCCCAAAGTCCTATTTCATTTGTTTGATCAACTAACTGATCCTCCATCCAACAATAGATTTCATATAAATCAAATTGAGAGGAAGACTCAATGATTTTACAATCTCTGTCAACTAGGGGAGTATGATGGAAGTCAACTTGTGGATGAATGAGGGGATTTGGGATTTCTGCAATTTCCTTTCCCATAGGAGGCATTTTGTTAAGTGAATTGCAAGCTGAACTTGATGGAAATGGGAAGAATTGGTCTGAAACACAGTGATAACAGAAAAACAATTTAATTGAAAATGGATTAGGTGGACCTGGATGTCTGCTTGGTTCTGAATAGAATTGAAAATTCAGTTGATTGATGAATCTGTCGTTTTGGATGCAAGCTTCAAGTATCCAACAAATTATGGGTATGCACTGTATAACGGTTTTTGTGAAAAACAAGGCTTATGATGAATAACATGGAGCGGGTCTGTTAATCAATGGTTAAATTATCATTAATTCTCCAACGGGGCTGATAAACGGATCAATGGAATATTGATGTGTGAGCGGGAATGGGGAATTAAATGAATAACAAACAAATAGGCAACAACTGATTGGATAGAGGAAGTGACATGGGGCGGATGTGGACGACGATGTAGGAGCGGTGGTAAACAGTCGAATGAAAACCGCGTTCAGGAGTAAGTTCGGGTGGTAAGTTGTTTCGGGCTTTTAAGTCCCGAAAGACTAGGATGGAGGAAAAACAGTTTCGGAGAGTGGTTTCCAAAATTGTCGACTTCGGACCCCCCCTCCCGCCGATAAAGTTCAGAGGACAAAGGAGGGCCGAGGAGCAATGTAGGCCATCGGATCTCGAGGGAGTGTGCGGGATGAAAAATATGTGAGTGAGTTTTAATGTGACAGGGCGGAAAGTGATGGTGGGGTCCAGAGTTATGGCGGATGTGACATGCGTGGGATATGGGGTATGGTGAATGAATGAATAAGGTTTGAATATCACAAATAACATTGATATTTACAATTTATGGTTAGTTAAAACCAATCACCGTATACACATGCATCCAATGTTCTGACTTAGGATAAAAATCCTATCATGCTCCAATTTCATTTCTCTACCTACCTTTACTTTCCTAACATTTTTTCAATATTAGTCACTCCAGTGCATTTAGACTAGCAACTCAACATTTTCCTTTTAATGTTTAATCTATTTCTATCCCTTATTGCTTCCATTGGCTCAGATTAAACTGTTGAGCCAATTTTATTTGCTACCTATTGACAAACAATTTAAATCAAATCCAATCATGATTAAACTGTACCATTGGATCGTATGAATTAGTGTGGCATTTAAACAATCTGCACACTACTTTTGTTTGCAAAAACAAACTTTAACTAAGAGTAGTGGCATTTGGATTTGCAACACTTTAAGAATTTATTAATTTATTTTTTGTCTTTCTAATCTAACATTTTTTATTTCTGCCTTCCTTTTTTAGGGCATTTATTCTAACATTTTATTTGATATGGACTTATTTATCAAAATATCCCTAACATTTATTTGCACAACTTTTGTTTGCAAAAATAAACTTTAACTAAGAGTACTGGCATTTGGATTTGCAACACTTTAAGAATTTATTATTTTTTTCTTTTCTTTCTAATCTAACATTTTTTATTTCTGCCTTCCTTTTTTAGGGCATTTATTCTAACATTTTATTTGATTTGGACTTATTCATCAAAATATCCCTAACATTTATTGATTCAATATTCTTTTTGTCCATATCCTAACTTAACATTTTTGAAATGATTTTCATTTTTTGACTAATTGATGCTGACTTACCAAAACCAAAAAAAAAATGCTACAACAGTGTTCATAAAAATGGATAACGCACAGTCAATTTACCAACACCTGTAATGGCTTCAAGAGAAAAACCCAACACATGGTACTCACCGCAGAAACCAATGCATGGCATAGTCAACGCAACATCAACAACCGCTGACAGGATTTTGATAGAGATACTCCATGCTCACTGCATCATAAAAAATATCCATAAGACCCTGTGCAATTGGTCATTCAGTGCGTTGTTAAAAAGGAACATACACCGTTGCAGTACTAACACATCAGTGCACATTTCACAGACACGGTCACATCCTTTGGAGAAGTGTATATGTTTCAAAACTTTTCAACACACCATATAAACGACCATACAAGCAGTCATGCCATCAATGGACATACCATTTTCAAATGCAGAGATTTCACTCTACCAGATTTACAGTCATCCTTATGCAGCCATTACACGAACTTTCCAGCAGTGGTAGGAGCCACGGTTTTCAGAAAATGCAGAGGACCAACACACCAAAATTAGGGACAGTATGTAGCAGAGAGTGGCAGGAGTTACAGCAGAAAGAAACTAAATTTGGGCCTGTGCTCTGATACCATGTTAGGCCAAGAGTAACTCCACGAATCTGATTGATTTTTTCATTAAGATATAACATGGATATATACATGGAGAGGGAAACTATTTGGTTTCATCTCCCAATGTCTCTTCGTCTTCCAATTCCCTTTATTTTGCTATTTACAATATTTACATGGATTTACGTAATACCAAAGATTAGGTGTCATCAATGCACCAATTAAAAATTTATTTCCCGCTTTCTCCAATATGGAAAACTAAAGTTTAGCTGAAGCCTCAGTTGCTGCCGCCAAGGCTCTAGAGTCTAAACCTCTTTGTCAAACTATATAAATGGTGCTGTTAGAATGTGATATTTGCTGTCCAGTTATCGACGTCATATTTTGCTATCATATGATGGAATTGGACTATTGTCATATACTTTTGTGCAGGTAGTCAAATGGGTGGTGATGGAGCAGTTCTATTAAAGCAGTCTTTAAAAGTGCAAATTCTTTATGCACTGCACTCGGGAGATAAGAAAATGGCAGTCAATCTCCTGAAATATCTTGGGTCTCTGGAGGATTGTCTGGCAATTGGTGATTTGATGTCCTTACTTGAGTACTGCTCCAAAGCTCCAGACCCACAGGTAGAACAGCAAGTATGCTATTATTTTCTGACTTTTTTATTGTGCTCTATTGAGGAAAACCAAGAGAGTAAATATATGCAATAATTTTGAAAGTGCAGATCATTTCAAGAGATATCTAAACGGATCATCCATCAATCAGGAAGTCTATTCCTAATCTTTAATTTTAATTTTAATTTTTCTTATGTATGCATTTTTGGGAATCATAAAACTGAGCTTCAAGCCCCATGAAAATGACCAAGAATACTTCTATTTATGGCAAGAAACCATCTCAGGAGATGGGCTCTGTGATAGCTGTTTTCCTAAAATTGTTGAATGCATTTTCCAGCAGAGGTTGGATTGCAGAGCAAAGGATGTAGGATTCCGGGTGAGATTTACAGTCCAACCCCCACTTTCTTGAAGACCATACTCCATCTTCAGCAGATATTTTTATATTTAAAACAATTTTATCAAGAGCGGAAAAGGTTGAGACTGAAAACAGTGGAGCTGCAATCCATAGTGGACGACCTCACAAACAGGAGAGCGGAACTGGAATTTGAAATCTCAGTCCAAAATAATTGGTTAGGGAAGTTAAAAGGCAAGAAAACCTATCTCTTCAGCAACCTCTTGGTGGGGCCACGTCAGTGCAATCAAAATTTCTGATCTTAAAAGTGTGCAAGAAGAGATGCAAACCGAGCAAGCACTGTTTCAACAAGAAACTGAAATTTAAACAAATTCTGAATTCTTGGGTATATGTAATGAATAATAGTTCATATATGAGAAAATATCCAACATAAGAAGGACAGAGTTGACATACATACAGGACGTAAATATTAATATAATTGATAATGAATGAATGAGATGACAGATGATTGATAGATACAAGAAGGCTTGTGACAATATATCTATATGCGTTGACAAGTCATGAAGATGAAGGGTTCTTTCTTAGTTTATTGATATTATTATTATGTCATGTTTATTTATCTGTTTGATATTCATTACATTGCACCTCCCTTCAGAAATGCTTTACCCTCCTAAGCATAAAAAGGCTATGTTTTTGTTCTTGCTTGTAATGCTTTCACATGATACTCTGTTCTTACTGTTGTAATAGGGTAGTATGATTTTCGAAATGCTAAACAGAATTGTCATATTGTTAATGTTAGACATCACCATGGCGAAGACCAAATATGAAGGATAAGCATTGGATGCATATATTATTCATGTGATATGTTGGTATGAAGTGGTGGTTTAAAGATGACCACCAACACTGGAACACTTAGTGCAGTTCCTGGAACTCTTCCAAATCTTGCAAGAAGCTGAGGTCTTCTGCTAAAGGAAGTGCTCCTTAATGCTTTGAAGAGGGAGACCTTGAACCTGGAAGAAGGGAGGTCTACAACCTGCATAAAAGGGGATAACCTCAACTTGAAAAGGGAGGTCTCAACCGGCAGTGGTTTAAGGATGACCACCAACTCTAGAATGCTTAATGCAATTCCTGGAACTCTTCCAAAATTGGCAAGAAGTTAAAGTCTTCTGCTAGAGGAAGTGCCCCCAATTCTTTGAAGAGGGAGAAACTCAACCTGAAAAGGGAGGTTTCAACCCCGCATAGATGGTTTAAGGCTGACCACCAATCAAAGACATGCTTTGTCTCTGGCCACAACTCTGAATCTGGTATGGTAGGTTGTGGCCCAGGCTCGCTTGATGTGGCTTTGAAGCTTGTAGATGACCATCACTTCCCCCTTGTCAGATACAAGGTGAGAAGATGGAGAAAACTCAACTGCAAGACCTTTTAATATTCTAGAAGAGATTTTGACGTATGACTGAAATATCTTCTTGGCTGTTGAAGCCCATTGCCAAGAAGCGATGAACCTTTGTTCTTGTAGAAGGTTTGTTTTTGCAACATTTGTGTGAAGAATGAGTATGCTGACCACAATGCTTGCGCAGATGAAGATCAAAACAATGATCTTTCATATGGCCAACTCTGTTACCATGTTGGCATCTGACATTCTGTTGTGGCTGCTGTGGAAGAGGAGCAAGATTTGGAACAACTGAAGATGATCTGTCATAAAGAAATCCAACACTCTAAAACTAGATGGGCTATGAGTAATCTGGAATATGAAAGGACACATCTTTGTGATATCCAAGACTAGTTCTGTGCTTGTTATGGACAAGCTCTTCCCAAGGTCTAATGATGGGCTTGGGAAGTGCAGGTTGAATTTCTGCATCTACATGCAAATCTGCTCCTAAAATGGGCACATGATGGGACTCAACCTCAATGTTACTGATTTGATCACTTGCTGGCTGCTGATGGGTGATATGATGCTTATGTTGCTGTAACTCATCTCTCTGTAACTGTGTTTCAAGTTGCAAAAATTCTATCTTCTCTTGTGCATTTTGCAAACAGGTTTGAATATTAGAGAGAGCGTCTATGCTAACTTTTACCATCCCATCAATAGTGGAATGTATTAGAGTATCCAATTACTCTAATACATCATCCATTCGATCCATTTCAAAACAATGCTTCAACTACAAATGCACTTTCTTAGAATGTAAAAGTAAAAGTAAACTTATGAACACTAATAAGATTAACAATCTCACTCCGCAATACTTACAGAACTTGTGGTAACTTAGAAGAAGAGAATCAATATTATACTAAGAGAAGCTTTTCAAAATATCAAATCTGAAAATTTGGTCTATGCGCAGTACCGTTGCAGATGGAAACCTGAACTCTGTCATTCCCTTGGACTTGAATAAGAAAATGCCAAATGTTGTAGAAGTGTTGGTCAATAGTGGAAGACAAATCGAGACATTCAACTTTGTTCATGCATAGGGTGTTTTCCAGCAGCATAACCAAAATCCAGAAGAAATATATGTTTCCATATGCAGCTATACCAAAAATTCAGCCAGAGACAAATTTCTTAAAGCCATTGTAAAATATAAGAGGAAGAAACATTACTATTGTTTTTGATGCACTAGCGACCTTGAGGTCTCGAAATCATCCGTTAATTATCAGAGGGTTTGCCTCTGATGTGTCGACTACCACAGAGATCAAACTCGGTGAAGTCGGTATTGCTTAAGGAATCCTATAATAGCCAGAGCAATGTTGCACGAAGCGGGAGCGAAGCGGAAGCGCGGAGCGCGGAAGCGTCATTTTCCAAAAATCTAGGAAGCGAAGCGTCCGCGGAAGCGTCTGCTATATTAAATATATTTTTATATTTTTTTTGCATTTAATACTCAAAAAACAACATCAATCCCATAATTGTAGAAGACATGAAAAAAATGCATATTTTTGCATAAATCAGATAGATAATGGCTCCATGATTCCTGTTGTTACTAGTATGTACAACAATCATCTATATTCTAGCTATTTACAAACATAAGGAAATTTTAAGCATGAATTAAACATAAAAACATTTAAAGCAATATTATATAAAATAAAACATAGAGCATATATGATTATTCTCAAGTGAGCAACTGTCAACATTTGTCATGTCCAATTCAATAATAATGTTTACAAAAAATAATGTACTTGGTCACCGAAGCAAAAAGGTTCAAATTCATTCACAAGTCTACCAAGTCTATGGTAATCTATGACAAAAAGTAGTATGATTGTGAATAGCAAGCTCCTCCCCTATCTCTAGCTCCTCCTTCTTCATCTCAAGTCTTTTCTCTCTCCTCTCTTTCTCTCTTCTCTTCTCTCTCCTTCTCTCTTCTCCACTCTCATAAAACTCAAGTGAGAAAATGAGAAGAGATGGGGTGCTTTATTCTTTTCTAAAGTCCCCCTAAAGTCACCCTAATCACCCTAACCCACCCCTCATGCTTAGTTAAGTTAAATTTTAAAAGAAATTAAAAAAAAATTATGTTTATTTTGCTGCCCTGCGGGTTGCGCGCGGGTTGCGTGCGGGTTGCGCGCGGGTTGCGTGCGGGTTGCGCCTTCCGAAGCGCGATTCCGGGGGCAACGCAACCTAAATGGCAGGAAGCGTTTTTAAAAATAGGAATCGCGCCACCTAAAATTCGGAATCGCGCTTCGCCTGGAGATTCCGGAACGATTCCGTACGGGTCGCGATTCCGACTTTGGATCCGGGGGGGGGGGGGGGATTCCTGCAACTATGAGCCAGAGACAAATCACCTCGTGACTTCCTCCTCTCCAAAGTCTCCACGCAGAGCTAGGAGTTATTGTGAACCCGTTTATGTACAAGCTTAATGTCTCAAATTGTCAATGCACATGCCCAAAGACACCAAGAGTAATAAAGACACTCAATGACATAGAGCTACAGACTCAGCGCCATTGGATTCTAGCTTGTAGATAATGCTGATATCCCCCTAATGCGGTCGATTCTCTTCAATAGCCGTGATAATACCAACGCAATTGATAACAATCCAACATTGTCCCGAGCAATGAATCATAATTCTCATTATTTGTTTGGAGTCTGGACCATATTTATGAAATTTGGTGCCCTCTAAGAACAATGCATCTGACTCAAAGCTTTTGAAGCTTTCAAACGTTCTGTTGGCTCAAACTTGAGAAGTCCTTGCAACAAGTCTATAAGTAGTACAATTGAATGGTCCACACTCAGGGTGTTGTGACGAGGGCAACAATGCTTGAATGCCCAAAAATCGAATGCCAACGAGAATTTTGTAATAAACTTCCAACTTCAATATTGTATAATGAACCACCGAGACCCTATTCAAGAAGCTGGGGCTCACTATAGAGTGGTCTATTCATGAAAAAATGAAACAAGAATATACATATTGTATTTCCTGGCCTCATACAATCGACTTAGAGTCAAATTGTTCCAGTGAACGATCACAGTGCAAAAAATCGACATCGTATTATACCAAGTCTCCCAACCATGCATTCAGATTCATGGTTATATCCATACTGTTCCAGTGAGTTCATAGAAGAAGATAACCAGGATAGATAGTTCAAATCATGGTTTCAAGCTACCAAAAGGCTTCATTCAAGTCACGAGTTCAAAACAAGTTTCTCGGTATTGGGTCCAGAATCCATGGGCGTTAGTGGTAATGGATAGTGCGTTACAACACCAATATGCAGATAGAAAAGTCATTCATTGATCTGAATATGGGGCACTTGGGCTTCTTCTCTAACTTACAAGAACCTCTCCCGCTTCCAAAGCTTAACTATTCCCAAGTCTATATGATTAACCAATGCGGAATTAAATATGTGCTTGAAAATAAGGTGCATGCTTATGTCTGTTTTAGAATTGTTTATGTGCTTTAAGTTAATGTGCTTTAGCTGATAAATGCATATAACAGTAAATAATGCAGCAGTAAAACAAAGATATAAGACAACAATTTAATTATGAGTTCACCCAAAACTCTTGGGCTACGTCTCCGTGAGCTCTAGTCAACTCAACTAGGCTCTCTGGGATTATGGCAAAGTCCTTTTTACAAGCTCTTGTCTCAATTCCACTGTTTTACGTAGGAACAATGGGTTTAGACACCATTTTCTCCCTGGCTCTTGAAGCTCTCGACTTTCTAGCTCTCGGCTCTGGCTCTGGCTCTCAGCGCTGGCTCTTGGCTCTTTGGCTCTGGCTCTGGCTCTGGCTCTTCGGCTCTGGCTTCTTTGGATCTCTGCAACTTACAACTCTTCGGCTTTTCACTTGACCTCCAAGTGACTCCCTTAGTTGCTCTGCGCTCAGCTTGCTCTCCATTGAGCTCTCTGCCTCCTTTGAGGTACTTTTCCAACTTTTTGGCTTCCCTGGCCATTTCTCTGCGATTCATTATCCCTCTACGGCTTCTCTGCTCCCTGTTAGTTAGACTTTCCATTCTGGCTTTGCAGCTCCGTGGCTGCAAAATGCATCATTGCCTGTAAAAACGCCTGCTTCAGCATGGTATGATTCCGTTTCATAGGCAAAAATTGAAAACTGAGAAAAATCCATTACACAGAGTTCTCTGGAAAAATACACTATCGGCGTGTATTTCAGACGTGAAATTGCATTCAATCGTCCCTAAATCCCTATTGGGTCCGCCATTAGGCAGTATATCGCATCGCATTAGTGTTTTGGGTAAAATCCCAAATACACGGGAAAACACTGAAAAACCCGTTAAAATGCTTCCTATCGAACTTCAAAATATATTGCATCCACCCTCATATCGCATCGGGTCTGCCTTTGGCCACTATCGCAATCCCCATCGTTGATCCGCGACATCTCTGATGCAACGGTCGATATCCATTTTCGGGCGGCTTAGGAGTGCGGAGGTTACCCGCCCGAAAAGGTGGTTTTCCTCTCTCCTTCGCCAACCATGTGTCGACCAGTGTGTGGAAGCGGGCGCAGCCAGCCCAATACCGCTTTCCACTTGAGGCCCGCCCAAATTCGCCTTTACAGAACTCAAATAATATAGGGCCGCTTCTAAAATTCCTTTCGGGTTCGTTTTTATCGCTTTCCTTTGTATTTCGGTTTTTACATCGAAACGCGCTTTTACACAGGAAAGTCCCTTTATGGCGGAACTCAAATGTTATCAAACTGCGCCTATAGAGTCCATCGGGTCCGACGTTATCACCCCTTGTACATCGCTGCGATGCGATAAATGACAATCGCAAGTCGCATTGGCCCGGGTGTCCAACCTTTGTCTCATGCCATCGCCGATACCGATTTGCCAATCCGATCATCGACAATCGACACATCGCATAATCGCCGAGTCCGGGGTCCTGATATCGCATACATGCCAACCTCCGACCCAATACATCGGATCGATCGATTGGGGTTTCTTCCACTTTCCGCTTAAGTCCGCTCTTGGACCCTCTCCGTTGCGATTTCCCTTTATAAGGGTTTTTTGCCCATTTTAGGGGATTTTTCCTCTTTTTCCAAAGAACAAAGGGCATCTGCTTTGAGCAATAACTTTTGCATCGTAAGTCCATTTTAGCCCATTCAAGTTGCAGTAGATTCAGAATGAAAATATCTCTGCAATGGGGCTATGTCCAGGAACTTCCTTGGACTTTTATTTTCCTCTGTGAGGAACAACTAGACTTAGGAGTCTATCCAAAATCCATTTTGGATCATTCACTATGCCTGAGCATATTAGGGGTGCGACCTCATTGGCAAATAAAGGAGAAACATTCTGCAAAAAAATGTTATTTTTGGAGCCTCACCAGAGAAAACATAGACCATAAGATAAGCCTACAGATTGATAGCCAAGGACAAGAGTTTGAACTGTTATGCACCACTCAACACATAATTCCCACGATGCATTCACAAATACAAATCACGGTCTTCAAAGAGGAGCTTGTTCACATTCCACTCACACATTGTGCCTAGAGAGCTCACATTCGACTCAAACACGTCGTAAAGAGTTGAGTGGAAATGTTAGTTTGCCAATGGTTTACCATTGGCTGAGGAAATTGAAACAACACACACAAGGACCAATCTCTTATTATGTGGGTGACACCCATAGGAGAAAATTTTTCTCCTAGATTGTCTTCAGTCGGCAAGCAGTAGCCCCTTCCAGCCCCTAGATAGCTTGATGTGTCAACATCTCTGCCACCTGAGCTAGCCGTTATGTAGTATGTACCCTCGCTCATTTGTCATGGTCATATGTTTGAGGGTGGGTCTTCCAATCTTGAGGTATGGCTTTCATTATGTAGTTGGATATTTTTTCTTACTTATTATGGACACTTTTGGGCATTGATTAGTGGGGGGGTTCGACAGAAAGAATGGGCTTGGTCTGTACTCTTGTCCCCTTGTTCAACTTGGTGGTTAACCTTGTATCTTAGTCTCGTGGGATCTCCTCTATTGGCTACTAGCTTTAGGAATGAAACTACATGGGAAACTTCGATTTTGGTTGCGTGGTCCCACTTCTCGACATCACAAAGATCACTCCCCTTTGCTCATTATAAAAACTTATTCACATATTTCCCATCCAGGTCTACATTTGTCCATTGGGTCCATAAGGAGTTAGCCCTCCCCTTCGAACGATGCCCCGAAGGTTGATGCAACTAAAAGAAAAGTGAAAAGCATAATTTGGCCACTCTCAACAAGAGATATACCATAAAATACAAAAGATGGTTGGGACATGCACATTTAGCACATGGGTAAAAGCCAACATGAGCTCTACCCCTATTATCATGGCCACCACCTTGGTTCCTAAGGCCCCTATATTGCCCCCCTGCATCACTAAGGAACCCATGGTTGTGTTGATCAATGGTTGTCATTGATGTCAACCCAAGCAAGACCAGGGGCTACCCCGATAGTGCATGGGCATTTTGACTTGACAACTTACTCTATTCTGAGTCAATGATCTTCTAGATGGATTCTACTCGTCGAGATGTTTCCGTTGATATATGGCATGCCAAGTAATTCTTCACGGTTTGAGAGATATTCATGTTTGAAGTTAGTAACCCCAGTTAGTGGGCTAAAACCTTATGGGGTTGTGGCATGGTACTCATAATTGGTTGTGGTCATTGAATAGTCAATAATTAATAATGTTTTTTTTTGCTCCTAAAATCCTCGAACATTCACTTGTTGAGGACCCTCTCAACTCAAGATATTCATATAAATAATGACCCTCATATCCTCATCTAGTAGGGATTGTGTGGCTTCAAAGAAGTCATCGTGGCATTTTTGCTATAACTTTTTTTGTTTTGTTTGGGTGAAGCTTCAGAAGCTGAAATTAAAACCCATTTGTTTCGAAATCTTGATGAACCTCGTGATAAAATTTCAGATCTTGGTTCGTTATATTTTCGGAGATATAATCTGAGGAAGTTAGGGTTTTTGTAGGCTCCCGAATTCCATTTCAAACAGGGGATGTTGGGAAAATCATCATAACTTTCTCTCTGAGCATTGGATTCAAATTTTGTAAATAATCACAGAAAGAGGACATGCTATAGCTTGTTGAGTAGTGTTTTCAGGGCTGAAGGTCACAACAATGACACGTGGCACTTCTTACAAGTTCGCTCTGCTGAATCAGTCTATAATCAGGTCATTGTGGGAGATTGGGCATAACGCTTTCTTGAAGAATCCAATCTTGATCAGACCTGTGGGGTTGAGAAGAGGATTCAGAGGGCTACCACAGGACGAAATTTCCGACCTTGGAGATCCGAAATTACATAGATACAACAGATTCAATATCAAGCTCCTAGAAGGCAAGAAAAAACATGCATTCAAGGATCACTACAGTAAGGACCACACATCAACAGTCAAGGGTAAGTGTCCTACAACCAGGTATGTATGATTAGTGTTTACATTTGAAATATGAGTATCATCTCTAACATATGTTTTTGCAGGACAATGTAAGTATATACATGGTCTCGGTTGTATCTCTATGTCTCTATATGTCATAGTTAGTTTTGATACCACATTTCAGATGTCCTATTCTTGATACTACACATTTGATGCTACATATTCTTGATGCTACACCAAGTCTGCTAAATCTATATGATGTTGTAAGTTCATGTTACTTGTCTTTTCATAGTTGATAGAATGGTCTCCGTTGTTGTACTTAGAACTTGGTCCATCACAAGTCTAGGGTCTGTCATCAGTTTTTATTGTATATATCTCTAGGTTAGTTTTGGTCCTTGGATATAGTCTTGCATAGAGTCCAGGCCTATGTCAAGAGTGGGAGTCTTTGTCCTCTGCTGCAACACGTCAACAACAAAAGGGACAAGCACTCTTCATGTATGCATTGTAATTTTAATTTGTATTTATTCATTATTATGCACTTACATGTGTTTTGTAGGCAGAGGTAAGTTGAAGGGTATTGTGTTTTGTTTTGGGTTTGGTTTTGCCAGGCAAATTTTGCATGCAGGTAGAAGAAGATTCAAGTACAACCTGAAGCAAGAATTCAAGAGCAGAAGTATCAAATCAAAGGAAGCATTGCAACAGAACATCCTTTGAAAACATGACAACCATCCGTATATTGTGAAGAAGTGTCAAGGCCAAGAGTCATCATTGTAAAGTTGTAAAAGAGTCATTTGTAAAAGTGTCATCATTGGAAGAGTCATTATTGTAAAAGAGTCAATTTGCCTAGAGTCGAAAAGGTATTATTGGGAGGTATAGGACTTTCTGTCGGGATGATGTCATGGTTGGGTTGCAGGTCATAGTGTGATTGGGTGTTTGGTCAAAATCATTGTAAATCATATTGTATTGTGGATCATTGTCCCTGGTACGGGAGTCCACACTTTTGTATTTAAATTTTGTCTTTATAGGAGGGTGGTGCTAGGCAGGTGAATGAAGTCACCTACAGGTTAGGGCCTGTAAACACTTCAGGGTGGTAGGGTGGTGCTAGGGTGAGTTGTGGCTCACTAGGGTGTTGGAGCATCCATTCAATTGACTACTGAAGAAACGAGGGTGTTGGGGCGTCCTTCCAGTGGGAGCTGGAGAAGAATGGTTTTGAGCAAAATTGTGATTGGCAAGCAAACTACCGTTTGGGTCATATGCACAGCTCAAACCTTGACAAGCTTTTGATCAGACTTCTAGTGTTTTGAATAGGTGGCACTTGAGGGAGTTTGAGCATTTGTTGAGAAGCATCCTCTTCCATATATTTTGGAGTAGGCCTAGAAAGGATGTCAAACTGCTATGAACCAATCTTTGAAGAACTCCTTGGGATATTTTGGTAACCAGTTGAAGCAGGCTTGGAAGCCTTTGTTCTTGAAGCAGACCTAAAGAGTATCTTGAGGACATCTAGTTGGAGTTAGTATTGTTGAACATCATTTTAGAAGCTGACCTTGGAGACATTCTTGGAGACCATGATGCATTAGTCATCATGAGGTGACTTGGAGAATTTGATTGGATACCATGAAGGACAGTGGAGACACCTTCATGTGAAGAGATCAAGGTTGTCATTGATGACATAACGTGGAGATTACAATGAAGACAAATATTGACAGGGATTGTTGAAGAAGACATTGGGAGCCATGAGTTACTACCAAACATATCTTGATGAAGTATTGCAGTGGGTTGGAGCCTCGAAAAGACAAGGTTGGTGCCTTGAGAGGATAGGGTTGGAGCCCTAGAGGATCAATGTCCTCAAGAAACCAGGTCAGAGCTTGTACCAGAGAAGGGTTGGTGCCCTAGGGGTTGGAGCCTCAAAACACAAGGTTGGTGCCTTGAGAAGATAGGGTTGGTGCCCTAGAGGTCAGAGGGTCACAAAAGTCCAAGTTGGTGCTTGTTAATAGGTTGGAGCTTGGGTGATTGAAGATTAGTGTCTTCATCTAGGGTTGGAGCCCTATATACATTGTACTTGATTTATTAAATAAATTAATAAAAGCATTTATTCTTATTGTTCATTTTGTGTTCTAAATATAAGTGAACTAATTGGTAAAAGTCGCAACTGAAAAGAAATACTGATTCACCCCCCTCCCAATATTTCCTACACTGAGAAAATTATATATACAATAATGAACCTAGATTTGATCCAGCGAATCAAGTCCTAGATTTGTCCTTCTATCTTGGCTAATCTGGATCTCTCTTGTTGTTCCTTGCACCTTCCTCAAACCCATCACACTTGAATGGTAGTCCTTCTCCACCCAATCACTGAGATCTCATTCTCACTGTGTCTTGTGCTCCAATTGTGTTACGTGTCTTCTACTATAGCCTAAGCTTTCTTTTATAAGCGTGTGATATGATTGAATCCACAACCCTAATCTCCAAAGTGATCGACAATTGAGATTAGATCTCACCTCATTTGAGATCGACGATTGCGATTCATCTAATTCACTATTTTGAAATTTGGTACCGGAGGACAGGTGGTTCCCTTAGGCTTTGATCTTTGGCCTAGGGAAAAGTGTCCAAAAGATTTTAATTTTTCTCCTAAAGTAACTTTATAATTTTTATAAAGTTAAATCTAATTTAAAAGTGACTTTAAGTGAAAAGTTACTAAGTCTAATTTTAAAGTGACTTTTATAAAGTCAATGAAAAATTAGAAAGGAAAAGTGACTTTGGAAATAAATGACTAAGTGGGTCTTTATTAAAGTGGGTGAATTAAAAAATAGAAAGTGAGATTTAAATGTGCATTTAATCTCAGCCATTGATCTAAATCTATTTCAGCCATTGGATTTAAAGATCACCCAAAAGTCACTTGGATCACCCAAAAGTCACTTGGAGTTATATTAAAGGAGGAAAAGGAGGAAAAGATCATTCATTCTTTCATGAGCAGATTGGGAGAAGGAGAGCAAGAGAGCAAGGGAGATTTCTGGACAAGAAGGAGAAAGAGGCAGCAGTTTGGCACACATACCAAGCAGCTCTTCAGCAAAATCAGAACAGCAGAAAGACAAG
>APFE030339066.1:11629-23401 GCA_000404065.3 Pinus taeda
GTTTACATCAATGGCCTTCGACCGAAAGATTTTGCGTGGTGTTCGATGCCAAGTCCCTTTTTCACACCACGCGAATTGTACTACAATACCTTGAGGGTCATCATCATTATCAGTGATTCCTCACGTGCCTGTTAACAACTTACATCATTGGCTGGTAATCAGGCGATGTCTTTCCATGTTCGACCCTAGAACATTCTTCACATGGATCGACTTGTACTCCAAGTGAAGATTGAATGAGTTTGAAGACCCCAGATCTAGTTTCATCCATTCGGGCTATGATATATTCAGGAATATAAAGACATTAAATGTACATCATTGCCGAATAGATGATCATCCGAATCAAAGGATGATGACTCCATCCGAATCATCAGTCTACTACACAGACAGTTGTCTGTCCTATGTACATGAAAATGAATTTATAAAGCTGAGCATGGGAATGCCTACCTCAGCTAGATCATGAAAAATATTATGAATATAATGTATTGTATTGTATCTTATTACAGGTCGCCTTCCATCTCGAAAAAACTTCGGATCCTCATGATAAAGCATTTCACCCGACATCAAAAGATTAATGACCTCATGCTTTAGGGGGCCAATGTTATAAACATTTTTGGGCACTGCAACCCCAATCATACATGTCCATAAACCAAGGGCTCCTAAGTCCCTAAAAGTGTTGCTTCATGCCGTAAAGGAAAAAGGTCAGCTGATTACATCATCTCCTGGAAGTTCTCCACAGAAAATTGCTCAGAACTAGTCAAAACTGGACCATACAGACTGCCCAATGCAGAGGGTGCGACGTATCTCACCTTCTCAGTGTAAAGGGTGTGATGCATATTGGAAAGCCCTTCTGTAGGGTGTGATGGGAAAGAGCAGACAAATGGCAGAGACAGTTTGCAAGGTGGATCATCATGAAATCTTCTAGAAACTTCTCCTATGACACTTGCCTCTCTGAATTCGCCCAGGGATGAGTAAGATATCATCAATCTCCAAGTGGAATTAAGAAATATCAGAGAGAGGACACTAATCAAAATCCTAGAAGCTGACTCACCCCCCTACAATCATCTATATATGGATCCCTCATCACAGAGATCTAGAGGTTGGAATCTTGTATCTTGTGAGGAAGTGTTGCTGGTTTCTTGGTGCAACATCATAGTGTTGGGTGATCTAAGCTTTTCATGAGGTGAAGAAGGGATTTCATGCTGAGAGGATGATGTTGGGCTAGAAAAATTGGTTGTAATCCTCTTTGCTATTCTTGATATTAATAAAGTTATTCAAGTTTTCCTCCACATTCTTGTATGTTTGAGGATATATACATTTGTGTGGCCAATACATATCTGGTCCTGTATTGCTTATGATTGTAGACCTCTGTTCTTTGATAGTATTATGCTGCTTTGATTCCACAGGTGCTCTTTGAAACTGGGTAGATGAAAGAGGAGTGGCAAAGATCTATTAGAAGGGAGAGGAACTAAGCAAGGAACCAAGCGCAAGACTGAGGTTGGTGTCCTTTGTTCCCTTCTTATATACTTCTCATAAAGGAAAGCTATAGTAGTTTTAGTTTGTTTTTTTCTAATATAGCTACCAGTCTTAGTGGGACTAGCAGCTCTGAGTGGACACTAGATTTCCTGATAACACACCGAATCCCTGAAATAGAAAAACATGCAAATCAATTGGAATGGGTGGAGAATACTTTAGTGGATAAGGATAGCACTAAAGTTGTTGTTGAAAATGTTCTAATTGATCTAGAGAAACAGCTTGATGAGGGTCCTTTCCTGGAGGTGCCAGGAGAATCTCAAGTCCAAGCAGAATCTCAGGCACAAAGTGAATCACATGTAGAAGAATAATCCTAGGTGCAAGAAGAGTTGGAACAAACAAACCTATCAGAGGAGTTAACTCAAACAGGTATGCCAGAGCCCATCATGAGTACTCCCCAAATCTTGCAAACTCCTCTAAATGAGGAGAAAAGCCTCAAAATAAATAGGGAAGAGGCCGCTACCTCAAGAAAAGAAACCACACAGGCATATGCAAAGGCCAGCCTAGTTAAAAGGCAAAGGATAAATCCTGAGTCTGAATAGGAATTCACAGAAGAAGCATTTGCGACCATGAGCATAGAAAGAGAAGGAAGCAGACATGCCACTCCCTCTGGGGGCACACTAGAACCTTCCACATCACACACTCAAATGTTGGAAAGGAAGTAAAGTGTTTAAGTGTCCTCATTTAGGATGCCAGCTAACAGAGACCAATACATCAGAGAAAGATGCAAGGACATAAATTCCAGAAATGAGAGGCTAAAAGCCAAAACTTATGCACAATACTTAAAAATGGCACCTACCAATCATACAAGGCTTATGTCAGCCTATGATGTGAAAGAAGGCAAAATGCAGATGAAATTTATGAAGCCCACCACTCAGTAACCAAGAATAGCAGCAGACTTCAAAAAGATAGATTTTGAAGTACTGGCAATGGATATTCATCCTATTAACCAGATTTAGCTGCACAAGCAAACAAGGGAGATGATTTACTCCACCTTAACAGGGAAAGCCATCAAATCCCACCAATTGAAAAACTCCATGAATAACATATCAGCTCAGTTTCAATTAGATAAGGCCTCTTCAAAGGCCAAAGACACCAGAATCAAGTCCTTAGAGGACTTAATCATTGAGTTGGGACACGATCCCAAATATGTAAAGGCCACCGAAAAATTGATAAAGAAGAAGAATGATGACATAGCTACTTTGAAGAAGCAACTCAAGATTCCACCATTGCATCACCCACAGACAGCAGAAGTCTTGGAGACACAAAAAGGACAAGAAGAGCTTATGGACTTGGTCCTACAGCTAAATGACCAATTGAAAGAAATAGAGAAGGATTTAGACACATTGATTCAATCCAAACAAAGTGACTTGGCCACCACTTCTAGGACTGTTATTCCCACTGTTTCTACTACAGTTACTTCAACATTGGCAGCATCATTATCACCCATAGCTCCACCTACCCTAGCACTGCCAATCACCACTGGATCTACAATAGCAGGTACTTCAACAGAGAAAACAACAGAGTTAGTGAAATCCATGGAGGAGATGTCAACCTAAGCAACAGAGCTCAAAAGGTTAAAGGAGAAAGTGGAAATCTTAGAAACTGACTGTAAGATTGCCTAGATTCAGCAATGAGAAGAAACACAAAAATCCCTAAGGATGGGTGAGAATATCAAGGTCCTAGAAAAAGATTTAACACTGCAAAAACCACTAGGACAGACCAAAGAGATTCTCTGGGCCAATATCATTCTCTATCAATGATATTTGGCCATCAATGCAAGTTATATTTGAGGAGATTGAATTGGTGAAAGTGGCCACTAAGGCTATTAAAAAAGTAAAGGGAGAGTTGGGTGATATGCCTAAGGATGCCAATTGACTCATCCACTTCCTGAACAACAAAAACAAACATGAGCTAAATGAGCTCAGTATAGAGGATAGGACTGAAGCCATCCTAGAAGTCAAAAAGGTTCTTTCAAAAAGAAACCTTATGGTTAACTTAGAAGAAAAATGCCATAATATGTAGGTGACAATTGACATATTCATGGCCAAATTTTAAATTTTGAGGGACAAAGGCCTTCCCAATGCTATGGTCATCCATGATAAACTTATGACCCAATTGGACTACACTGGCAGACTAAGGAAGTTGGCCAAGGAACAAGAAAGCACTTCAGCTATCAAAGCCTTGCCAACTGGGAAAGTATTGTATGATAATTTGGAGGATCTGTTTTTTCTGGAGCATGAGGTGAAACATTTTTTTGTCACCAAGCTTAATTTTGCCAAATACACAGAGGTAGATGAAATTTATAGAAGAATGCTCAAAGTAAACCCGAGGATGAATGGTGGGAAAAAATGACAGATTTACTATAAGTTACCACTGTAAATTTGAAATCATCCAAATGAAACAGGTAAGAGACAGATCAACAGGGTCAAAGAGCAGCAGGTTAAAGAGTATCAGTAAAAGAGTAAAGATAAAGATGATTTGAACGTACAAATACCAGCCAGCTTAAAGGGATCAAATCCAACTACAACAAGCAACACTACCACAATAAAATGGACAACATGATGTAGTTTTCCATCTCTCTCTATCTTCATGCTTGAAGATATTTTTATTTCCTTAATTAAATCTCAAACTGTTATGAGATATTTTGTAATATTTTTTGTATAAATACTTCATATTTTGAAGTATTTAGGGTGGATTCAAAGACATTTCTGTAGAATTTTCTCTCAAATCAATGTCTTATTATATCAAAAACTGTATTGGCTTGTTGGATCATGGAATAAAGCTGAGACATTTTTCAGGATTCTTGTGTAAAGCAAAAATCAAATAAGTATTCTCTTGTGTATTATTGTATTTCCTTATGTTTCTTAATAATCATATGTGTTTCTATGAAATATAAATGTTATACTAGGAATGATGTTTCAGAACTTGCTTCAATGCACTCTATCTTGACTGTTTACATTATTAATTTTTTTTGCTAAACTATCTTAGCTAGGGAATCCTTAGTTGCTCCTTAGCTTTTGTGGTTTTCCTTGTGGTCTATGTAGCAAAAGGATTCTTAATTTCCCTTTGTTGATGATCACTCTATGCTCCTCATTTTGATCCTGGTCTAAGGATTCTTAAGTGCCCTTCACCTTGGTTAGAATCATTCCATTCATAACCCCTTGAAGATTTTCCTTTTTCTTTGCTAGCCTACCTCGTGAACACTTGCTTTAATGATATGATCTAGTTATGCTATCCTTTTATTGACTCCATAACGCAATGGCTTGAAGAAACAAGCTCTATCCATCTGTTCCTAGAATTCGACCACCCAACCAAAATAAAAACCTATGAAGACTAAGAACTAGCCTGAAATCTAATAAAAACAAAGTTAAATCACAAAGAGAGAGCCCTCTCTAGACTTAGGTTGGCTAGAACCTGAGTCTAAAAGATTGGTTTGTGGTTACCTCATATTATTCCTCCTTTTTATAACTTGTAGGGAAAACTTCTGAGTGATAATAGGGTCTATAATAACACATGGTTAAAATTTCGTGTAATAAAGTTCATAAAAGAAAAATAAGACCAAGGTCATGGGATATGTATTCCAAGCTAAATGTTGGTAAAAACATCCCAGTGGATGTCACTTTTGGTTTATTATGGCTAAGGAATTTGGAAAAGGAAAAGTGGAATTAATTATCATTTATTTATGAAAATAAAGGAAAATATGAGAAAAGGGAGATGAAAGGTCACATAATTGCGTGAGAGGGTAATTGAAGGAAAAATGGGGGAAAATGAAGAAAACATAGGCCTTAATGATAAAAAGGATTATGAGGACCAATTCACAACTTTTTTTGGTTAACCATTTGTCAATTTTAGCTTGGAGCTATCTTCTATTCTCTCATTGTCTCATACTCTTTCACACTTATAGAATTCTTGGAGCACTCTAGCATTGGAGGAAGGAAAACAAAGGAAGGAAAGGAAAATTTGGATCAAGCAGTTTTAGTGGGAATACTTGCAGGTAACAGGTTTCTTGTGTGATTTCCTAGTTGGTTTGTGAATGGATGGTACATGCATGTATGCATTTGGTTCTCTTGCTATCATTGGGATGGTTTTCCTAGGTGTGAAAGTGGTTTCAACATTGCCTTTCCATTTTCCAATAGCATGGTGTGATGAGGTTATTTCATTTGGTTGAGATTTGGATTGGCGGATGTTTTTTGAACTTGGTGAGGTGGTCTTAGGAAAATTCCCAAGTGCCTAGGAATCCCTTGACTAGTTTTAGCGAGATTGTGGTAAAGCTGAAGGGTGGATAAGAGAAAATTCCTCAAGGAATTTGTGAAGATATTTAGAGGAATCCAAGCTTGTTTTGGACCTAGTGATCCATAGGCCATTTTTGAAGGGATTATGATAAAGCCTGGTTGTTTATGTTCTTATTTTGGGCATAGTGATCCCTTGACTGGTTTTGGTGGGATTGCAGTAAACCGCGAGGGTGGAGGTGGTTTAATCTCTATCAAGACCTGGTTTTCTTTGTCCTGGGTCCCACATTCATGCTTGGAATATGGCATAGGGGTGATTGGCTGAAAGAAAGATTTGGTTCAGCTCAATCTATGGTTGGGTGGTACATGGAAGTCCCTGACTTGGTTGGATTTTACATATGTTAATAAGATCTCTTTTCCTATTTTATTTCATGCGTATATGTACTAGTTATTATGTGTCTTTGATGGTTCTATCATGGTTGATATACTATTTATTTGCTTGTTATAATTATGGTTTCATAACAGGTTCTAATTATGGATCCTAGTATGTTTTGATTGGTTATTGAATGCTTAACCTAATACATCTTATTGCAGCTATTATGAGAGGTAATTAGACCTTATTGATTATTCCTGGACAAATTTCAGACCCCTATGATCATATATGCATTCATAACCTGTAGATTTCATGTTCTCAATATATTTGACAAAATCACTGTCATGTTTAGGCTTGCATATGTCAAGTCTTTGATAAGATTTTGTATGAATTGATTTATCTTGATTTCATTTATCATTTTGCAAAGTAGCATTGAGTTCTAGATAGTGGTCTAGAGGTTGACCTGAAATTTAAGCTTAGAACCCTGAACTGCATGCTCTAAACTAGACATTTTAGGTTTTAACCACATGGATGCAGGCTTATGCATTAGGTTGGAGGATTCCAACCACATGGAGGCATTTATGTGGGAGTGCTTGGGGACCTAAGTTAGAGAAAAGGGTGTCAAGCTCAGTGTTTGGCCATATGTGGTGGTTACTCAACCTCTAAGTGAATTGTAGCCCTTGTAAGTTGTTGTGAGATGTCATTTGTTCGTTAGTACTCAACCCACTTCCTTGATGGAACCTAGGAGGTCGGGTCATGTCAGAGTATCTCTTGGTCTCATGTTTACTCCAACAAGCTGGTGAAAGTGGGTAAATGTTAGAGGGGTGGTTACAACTACAACTGATTCAATGATTATAAATTTTGTTGAAGAAAATAGTTTTGCTAGGTTTGGATGTCTGAAGAAGGTAGTGACTGATAATGCCCAGGTGTTTAAATCTGCAAGATTCATTGACTTCTTCCAGAAGTATAATTTCATACTTGTCACTCTACCCTCTATTATCCATAGGGAAATACGTTGGATGAGTCATAAAAAATACTTTGGTGATAATTTTAAATAAAAGCATTGCAGAAAATAAGAAAAATTGGGACTCCCAGCGTAAATTTGTTTTTTGGGTAAACAGAGTTACAACAAAGAGATCCACTAGAAAATCACCATTTGAATTAGTATATGGTAATTTTGTGGCTAACTTAACTCAGGATGTAGAGGAGGAACCCAATCCACTTATCAAGAGGATAAACTAGTTGGTTGAAATGCATGAGAATGTAAAGCAGGTCACTCAAAATTTGATAAAGTACTAGGACAAGATGAAGGCTCTTTTTGATAAAAAGGTGAAAGAAAATGTTTTCCAGCCAAGTGACCTTGTGCCTAGATGTGATGTCAAGAGAGAAGACAAAGGAAATCATGAGAAATTTGATCCTTTGTGTTTTGGTCCATTTGAGGTAGTTGAAGCCAAAGGTAACAACACATTCTTGCTGGAAAATCTATATGGTGAAGTGTTTGAGCTCCCTATAAATGGTTAGTACCTCAAGAATTATTTCCAGAAAAAATTCATGTATCCACTTCCATTGTAAATACTAGTTAGACATTGTAAGTACCAGAGTGTTTATTTCATTTTTAGTTTTGTATATATATTTTTGACTCCATGCCTAACAATGATAATAGTCTGAAGGTTCCCAGTGCCTTGCTAACAAGGCATTGTCTCCAGTTGGAGCTAATGTTGTGCCGTCCTCTTCCTTTCCACTAATTCTTCATGCAACAAAAGGGTTAAGGTACAAAGGATAACAGAGTTTAAAGCCACTTTTAAGGAAGTAGATGAGCTCAAAGACTACATTAGAGCCACTCAATCATAAATTTCTCTGGAAGAGATTTCAATGGTATAAATAAGTCTACAAACAACCTTCTATATCAAATGATAGAGGTAGACAAAGTTGGACCCAAAAAGGTCAAAATACAGGAGACCCCACAACCCTGAAATCCTGTAACTCATTTGAAAATCAATTCCATAAATCTCTCTGAACTAGGGGAATACGGACTAAGGACCATGGATTTTTTGGGAAAATTATAGACTTATAATTTGATAGACATAAATTATCAACCATGGGTAGGTAACCTTGTGATATGCTGCGCAAAATATATGTAGGCTAATACTTTTGGTGTTTTCCTAAACAAAATCACATACACACATAGCTCCAATTTCCCCTTTTCCCATCAACAATTAGCAACAAAGGCTATGGAGCAAATTTAATCATCCCTCTAAAGCTCTAAAAATTGTTGACGTTGATCAAAAGAGGATAATAGATCAATCAAACAACAATTAAATCGATTCAACAATTTGCAATGTAAGATTAAAGCCTACTCAAGTACTCCAAACATATTCATCACATAATATTCACCATTTAATAATCACACATGTGCTACTATAATTTAGAAAAGAGGAATCAAAATCTATCTAAAAACTCTATCAATTCATGAAAATAATTAAAAGAACACAATCTGAAACTATGGGAGTTTTGAGTAAAAGCGGACCTCCCTTACTCACAACTCCTTCAACTGCTAAAGGAGTTTACAAAACAGGATCATCTGAACATGAACTTGTATTAATCTGAACAAGTATTAAAGTAGTATCAATGTCCGGTATATCAGCCCCTGTTACAAATGAGACATGAAAGTATTTATACAAATACAGAGGCATAAACTTGCCCGAATTAGGAAAACTGAAATACTGCAACTATCTACTAATAATAACTGGAAAAGACAATAAAAATAACCATGTTGAGCTTGATCCATGACTGAAAGCATGGATCAAACTGATATCATTGGGTTGCTGAGGCTGTTTCCCACTTCGTCTTCTCATGAGAAGGCTAAAGATCTGGGTAGTTTCAATGGCAGTCTTGAGGCACCCAATAGGACAACATCCATGTAGATGGATTTCTTGACAAACCCCATGTTTTAGTTCTCTTTGAGGCTGACTGAAACACACTCAACCATCAAGATCACTGTAGGAAATTAGAGCGGTTACAGGAAATTGGAATATCCATAGGAAATCAGTGACTTTGCAGGAAAGCATGGAACTGCTTCGAAAGATAGTTGTTCTGCATAGGATTTAGTCAGCACTCTTGTAGTTGCAGATAATTCAATTAGGTATCATTTAACTTCAGAAATACTGAAGAATAAAGTGAAATGATACTTTATAGACTAATTTTCATACCTTTAAGCCCACAACACCCTTTTGGTCAAAACACATAGGATGTGGCAAAAATATAGTCATGAAGGATAAAAAAAATAGTTCAAAATAGGGGGGAACAAGACCTTAGAACATTATCAAAAATGGAAAAAATTGATACTCAACATCTCCCCCACACCTAGCTCCTTGCAAGTCCCTTATGCAAGAAAAAATGTTGCAAATCAGAAGAAGAAGAAGAAAAAAAATCATTATGTGCCCTATTCAACAACTACTGCAGCCAGGTGATCCAGTTGCACCCTGTTAGACTCATCCTCCTAAACCCTACCTTGATATTCTTCATTCTTTTTTCCAGGTGCTTGATTTGAGCCTAATTTTCTTCATGACTCGACATGCCTTGTGATGCTTCGCTTTCCACTCCTCTAATTCTTTCTGCAGACATAGGCTATTCTCTTTTAGAGTTTTGTTTTCCCTCTGAAGAACCCGCTCAAACACATTGAGCTCAGTGATGGCTTCCTCCATCTCCTTCAGGGAATGCTTCTTTTTAGAGGTTTCCTCATCCCCATGCTTCCCTTGAGAGGATTGAGGTGGACTTGGTTTTTCTGGCTCTCCACAACCTTCGATTGTTTTCTCCCCAATTTCTTGTGGGTCTTGGAAAGACACAACATCCAACTCCTCTTTGTCAATGAACACAACTGAATCAATCTTTACTTACTTCCCCTTATACAATTCTCAAGGCATCTTATCCTTTTCCTTAATTTCAATTTGTTGTACCTCCTCCTTCAGAGCTTCCTTTATCTCTAGCTTCATCGCTTGACTTCTCGTTAAATGCCTAGCATGAGCAGGGGCACATTTTGAATGCTTCAACTTTTTCCCTTTAGTTTCCCTGATCACCATCACCTTCTCATCTTTCTTAACCTCCTCTATCAGCTGACCACAAGTCTGAGGCTTCTTCCTTGGCTTCTCCACTGGTTCTACCTCTTTGGTTTCCCATAAGTTGGGCTCTTCTTCGTCATCCATGAAGTAATTCTATACTAAAAACCATTCCCATGTTTTATTTTATTTCTTCAAAACGTATTTCATGATAATTTTAACAAGATCGTGATGATAAAGGTTCTCCTCTATATGTGATACCCTTTCCTTGGTAGACATAGCCATCTTCAACAAGGACATTATAAGATAATATGGTAAATTCAAGGGTTTGTCTTGGAAATGGTAAAGGAGACAAATATGAAACAGGAAAGATAACCGAAAATAACCTTCACATGTTATGTACTTCTATAAGAGGAACAAGAGGCGGCGGTACATACTTCTAAGGTAATCCTTTGGAATCCCCTTGCTCCAATCCGGGTCTACACGCTCTTTTATGAGGAGGGTACACACTTATCCTTATTGAATTGTTGGTTTTGAAACCAACGTTGTCCTTCCTGTGGAACTCCACAAGCTCAAGGCACCAACTCCTCTATCAATCTGAACTTAATGTTACCCACCTACGCCTTGTCACCATTTAGGTTTAGAGGAAAAGACTTCGTCACTTCTGAATTATGCCCACTAAACTTTAAGAATAAAGGCAACCATCCTATCTTCTCCAACCTCTTCTTACTCTGTGGGTAAGCGTCAAGTAACACTGGACCCTAAGGTTCAAATCTGATGGTGGACCACATTTTCAATAGTGGCTAGGAGTGGGAGACAGTAGAGTTTGATCAATTCACTGATATGCCTTTAAGACCAAGAAAAATAATCCAAACCCGATAAAAACAATGTTTTTTTATTTTAGGAAAGGTGTAGGGTAATAAGGCAACATTGAACAATGTGAAACACGATCATGATTGTCATTATGATCCATTCTGCGGGATAAATGTTGGGAAGATAATCAAAATAATAATTGGGAATGGGGACTCGTATTATGATACAATGGCTCATCACCATCTTATTCCACGAGGGTGGCCATGAATTATATTCATGTAAATTCAAAATTTTCGTACCATTACCTTTTTACCTTAAGTACTTTAACGCCAAATGTACCTGCTTGATCTTACCTTACAATGGTCGAGTACCTTAGATGATGACTACACTCTCTTTGGAATCATAAAACACCTTCGAAACCATATCATGTGCCAGGTCATGTAATTACGTAGCCTCAACTGATAATGAGGATGATAAGTACTTGCCATATTCTTTTTTAAAAAATGTTCTTGTTTCGAGAATGATTTCGGCAAAATGACATAAAAAAACTTTTGTCGACGCGTTTCGAACCAACCAATGTGGTTCATTGTCAGGACAAGTTGAATATCCAATCCGAGCGATGCATTAAATAGGGACAGCAAGCCATTCCAACAGCTAAAACAGTTAACCGGACCTCTAACGGCTAGGTTTGACCAGGCTCTAGAGAGAGGAAACTAAATTAATTATATTTTAATATCCTTATAAAATTAATTTTAAGAATGGTAAAAAT
>APFE030339076.1:0-46655 GCA_000404065.3 Pinus taeda
TAACATGCATGACATGATCTTCTCTAGACTTGCTGAAAATTAAGATGTCATCTAAGTAGACAATAACAAAATCATCAAGAAAAGGACGCAAGACATCATCCATTACCCGCATGAAAGTTGTAGGTGCATTGCACAAACCAAACGGCATCACAAGCCATTCAAAGAGTCCTTGTTTGGTTTTAAACGCTGTCTTCCAAATGTCACTTTCTTCAATTCTTACTTGATGATATCCACTGCGCAAGTCTAACTTAGTGAAATATTGAGCATCTTTCAGTTGGTCTAACAAATCATCTATTCTTGGGAGTGGGTAACGATTCTTTACTGTTATCTTGTTCAAGGCCCTGAAATCAACACACATACACCAAGTGCCATCTTTCTTTGGAATCAGTACAATCGGTGACCCACATGGCGAAGTACTTGGCCTTATGAAACCCTTGTCCAACAAGTCCTTGATTTGCTTCTTTATTTCAGTATTCTCCATAATAGACATGCGGTACATGCCTATGTTTGGAAGAGGACAATCTGGATGTAAATGGATTTCATGCTAAATCTCCCTCTTAGGAGGAAAACCTGTTGGCTCCTGAAATATATCATGATATACATCAACTACATCATACAGATCTGATTTAAGTTTTGGATCACAATTGTCAAATGACTCATGATTCACATCAACCTTGGGCTTAATCATAAGAAGAACAAAATTCTTACTTGAATTGACCAGCCTTTTTACCTATCCTACATTCACCATCGCTATACTTGTCTTCTTGTGATGAGCTCTAACAATGAACTCCTTGCCATCTTTGAAAAGATTATATTTGTTTTCATGGCGATGGAAGATAGCTTTCCTGTCAAACAAGTAAGGACTTCCCAAAGCAATTCCTGCTATATCAAAAGGTACCACATCAAGTTCAACTGTATCAATAAAATGTGCAGTAATTGCAAAGTGCAATGTGCACTTTCTTGAAACTTGTAAATTTGCATCCTTGCAAATCCATCCAAGTAGATATGGCTTCGGATGTGGAACGGTCTCAAGTTTAAGTTGCTTGACCAAGTCTTCTGATATGAGGTTTTCTTGTGACCCACTATAAAAAAGTGTGTCAATCTTAGTATGTTTTGAAATCACCCTTACATGAAACAGTTCAATTCTTTCTTCCTCATTAGGAGCTTGTACATGACAGTTTGAGGTACTAGTGCTGGCTTGAATTTCCATTTCTTTTCCCTTCAAGTTTTTCAAACCCATGGCTGTAATTTTGGTTTCATCACCTGAATCATCCCATAAATCTTGTGGTGTAGATGTAGTAGCAACAGTTTTCTGTTTCCCTTTGGATTTGTTAAATTGAGGTCTTTTTTCAGGATGTAATTTCCAACAGTTTTTCTCCTCATCGCCTAGTTTAGAACAGTGTTTATAGATCACTTTCTCGCTCTCCTGTTTGATATATGCATTCTTTTTGCCCTTTCCCTTGGAGTTTTTCTCTTTGTTTTTCCCCTTGGTGGGCTTGTTTCTACCCTCTTCAAATTTGTTTTTTCCCCTTGCCTCTAAATGGGTAGCTTGGACACAAACCTCATCCAAACTAGTAGGGTTAAACATCAAGATGGTGTGTCTAAGGTAGCTATGCAGGCCACCAATATACTTCAGCAAGGTGTCCTGGGTCTATAAATCTACCCCTAACAAGAGAGCTCTTCTCCTGAATTCTTGGGTGTAGTCTTGGACATTCTGACCCTTAAGTTGTTTGAAATTTTGCTAGTTCATAATGGCTTTCTGCATGTGAGCAAGAGGATAAAATTGTTTTTTAATGGCTAACAGAAAGTCAGTCCATGTTAAGCTAACCTTACTAAATTTCTTGATCTCCTCTTTGGTCTTGGCCTCCCACTAGACCAATGCTGCTCCATCCATTCTCAAAGAAGCCAACTGATTCTTTGTGGCATCATCATGCATATTCTGGATCCTCAAGTAAACTTCCAACTGCCTAATCTAGTTGTCAAGCTTTTTTGCATTCACTTCACCATTAAACATAGGTAATTCAAATTTACATCAAGCTTCAAAAAAGGAATTTTTCCAGAGGATCTATGTGTATGCACAGAAGAAGAAGACGAGGATGAAGAGGAAGGAGGTGACGATGGGGGTGGTGGATCACCCTTACCTCCATGTCCTTTCTTGGAATGATCATCATCCTTCTTACCTCCTGAAGAACCCTCTCCTTCATGGGGATGTTTGGACCCTTCTCCAACCAATTTCTCATTTCTTTCTTGGCACAATATTCTCACCATTTCAGTGAGGCCCAAGAAAGCCCTTTTGCAGACTCTTTCTTCTTCTCTTAGATTCGTGTCTGCAGGAATTTCTCCTTCATGTTCAGACATTCTTGAAGCTTCTGCTGAGACTCTTGAGGGTGAAATTGAAGGTGAAGGTGATGGCTCTCTGACCTTCCTCCTTGACTGAGGATTCTCTCGTTCTCTAGTCAACTGTCCTTCCCCTCTTTTAAGTTTCAACCTGGTAAACATCAATACTTGCAAGACAGTTAGAAGATCTTTGCACAAAAACAATCAAAAGACAACTACACCAGAGATTGACTGAAAGATCATTTATCTACTTTGCAATTGTATAACAAGAGCATTTCAAAGGCTTCCTGGCTCGTTTCAGGCTCTGTCTATAGCTTATTTGACTGCTTTTGATACAAAGAAACAACAACCTGGCTTTGATACCAACTTGATCTGAATTTGAAACTACTTGTAAAAGGTTTGCAAGGTATTAAATTCAGTAGTAAACATGTTTAAAAGATGCCCATGTCTTGCAGTAAAGAAACAAATGAAATTTTCAGCTGTTCATGAACCATTCAATCATAGTAGAATTATTTCCTTTTACTGTTTAACACATTAAAATGAATTTGTTCTGCAAAATAAATCAACCACAGATGCAAAATAAGTTGATGAAGCAGTTCACCCCTCCTGGGGTACGTCTGCTGGGTCCAAGGCTCCCAAATGGGCCTGTCCTCGTTTTAATTAAATGCTCAAAATGAATTTACAGCTGAATAGAAGTCTCTACAGGTGAAATAGACTGTAAAATCGGATTCAAAACACTTGAGTCCTTCAGGATTGACTATTGGTTCACCTCCAATGGATACCTGCAACTTGATACAGTTCTCACAATACTGGGCCCTGGTGGCTCCTAGAACTTCCACGACTCCAAAACCTATGCAAATCACCTGTGATATCTGAAAAACATATGCCAATGGCTTCAGAACGTCCAAAATACCCAAAAATAAATAAATAAAAATCGTCCAAAACCGCCTTTCCTAGCCAGAGTTATGGCTATTTACTCCTAACTGCCAGTTTCCCCTAAAAGAACTCCAGCTAACTTTAGTTACGGCCATTTAGCTCCGCCAAATATGGCGGGACCGCCCAAATTTGGCACTCCGCCAAAAAATCCGCCAGTCTAACTGCAGTTAATAAATGTGCATGTGACCACAAAAAGCGGGTTGGTGGTTTACCTCGGATTTTGTGCCGGCGGTTAGGTTTGGCCCATGGTTCCGGGCGGTGGTCATATGGTATGGGAGGGGCTGGTCCCTTTCCTTTCCCGCCCAATGGGAATTTAAATTTCTTAAACACATTTCTCTGCCATATGACAAACAACGCCTCCATAGCCTAACGGTAAGGCGGAGGACTATTTGACGGGAGGTCGAGGGTTCAAGTCCACATTCGACCGAAATTTTATATGCACCCCATTGTGCTTACGTCACCTGAGCCATGTGGCGGCGTGCGGGCTTGCCACGTGGCAGCTTTTGATTGGCCCGCCCAAAGGAATATTCCATGGAATATTTCCAAGAATATTCTGTGGAATATTCCTTTTTTATTTTTTTTTTTGAAAATTCAAAATTTAAGGGTTATTGAGCGATTTTGTTTTTGACGTAATTTTCACATACAGTGACCGTTTTTCGAACTGTTTACAGTGTCGGAATTGGGAGGATGAGCTCTATCCGGTCATTTAGGTTCAAGCCAATTTTGAGCACTTTCAATTTTGAACATTTTACGACACTTGGGACATGAGCCCCTGATCAATTTATAGGAGGATGAAGGAGCTTATGTCATAAATGGGGGTATTGAATGGCCTTCCATACTTAGAATTAGTTCCATGGAGGAAGGGATGATAGGATAAGATGCATATTAACTCATTCCTCATCCATTTTCAAGGTCATAGGAGTTGATAAGTGAGGGAAACTTCTGGATGACTCCAAGAGATAAGAATATTCCCCAAACCCTATGTGAATTTTGCTCAATCTTGCCCAATGCAGGTGAAAGAGGGCCTAAGTGCTCTGCAGAGCACGGGCATGGACTCAACTGCTCTACATCACACCCTTACATGGGCCTACTTGTGCTGGTCCCTTTAGAGGTCATTTCAAGATGTCTTCAAGTCATGAAACTGTCTAGGAAGGAGGCATTCGAAAGGATGACTTGTTTAGGGCATGTAGCAACTGAAATTAGGGTTTGATGAGCCCTAAAACATTGATTTGGATTATGGGAGTGATGTTCCCAAATGGATCTGTAACACTCCTCCAAAATCTTGGAAGTGAACTTAGCATCCTTGTTTGACACAATCTTCTTTGGAACATCATTTAGTCTAATGACATAATGGATGAATACATGTGCCACATCACTAGCTGAGAATGTAGACTTCACTAGAAGAAAGTATGCAACCTTTGTTAACCTGTCCACAATGACCATGAAGGAGTCATGCTGCTTCACTGTCTTTGGCAACCCTGTGATGAAATCCATGGAAATAACCTCCCATTTCCACTCTAGAATCACGATTGGTTGTAGCAGTCCACCTAGTTGTTTGCACTTTGTCTTCACTTGCTAACAATCAAAACATCTTGCCACAAGCTCTGCTACATCCCTTTTCAGATTTAGCCAATAGTAATATCTCTTCATCTCTGTGATTGTCTTCTCATAACCTGGGTGACCTGAATAAAATTTTGCATGAAGTTCCCTCAAGATCACCTTCTTGAGTTCACTGTTATCTGGTACATATATCATGTCTCAAAGCGTGACCGGCCCATATGTTGTAAGACAATGATCCATGTCCTGTGCACGTACACCTGTACTATTAGTTGTACCTGTACATGTACTATCACCTATCCATCCTGCATAAGGACTCCACCAATCTTTCTCTTGAAAGCATATATACACATTATGAACTCTTTATCTGGATCTGCAATCTGTAGCACTAGCGCATGTGTCAGCAACTCCTTAAGATCCTCAAAGCTAGTGTCACACTCTGCAGTACATTTGAACTTCTTAATTTTCGTTTGTAATGATGTGATAGGATAAGCAATCTACATGAAGTTTTTGATAAAACTCCTATAATAGCTATCAAGATCTATGAAATATCTCACCTCATCCACATTCTTAGGAGCTACCCACTGCATGATGGCCCTTATCTTCTCTAGATTTACTGAAATACCTTCCTTGGAGACAACATATCCCAAGTAGTGCACCTCATCCTCAAAGAAACTACACTTGCTGAGCTTAGCATACAACTGATACTGTCTCAAAAACCTCAATACTATTTCTAAATGCTCGACATGCTCTTCCTCATTTCTAGAATATACCAGGATATTATTAATGAACACAATAACAAACTTATCTAAATATGGATGCAACACACTATTCATCAAACACATGAATGTTGTTGGAGCATTAGTTAAGCCAAATGGAACAACAAAAAACTCATAATTCCCATACCCGGTCCTAAACATAGTCTTGTATATGTCCTCCTATTTTATGTGTACCTAATGGTATCTAGATCTCAGATCAATATTCGAGAACATTGTTGCTCCCTTTAGATGATCGAAAAAGTCATAAATCCTTGACAAAGGGTATCTTTTCTTGATAGTCACTTTGTTCAACTACCTGTAATCAATACATAATCTGAGGGTATCATATTTCTTCCTCACAAACAAAACTGATGCACCCCAAGGTGATACACTTGGCCTAATGTATCCCATGTCCAACATATCCTTCAGTTGCAACTTTAACTCAACTAACTCAAGTGTGCTCATCCTGTAAGGTGCTTCCAACGTTGGAGCTACCCCTAACACTAACTCAATAGAAAATTCTACCTCCCTATGATGTGGAAAATCAGTAATATCTTCAAGAAATACATCCCCAAACCGTTGTAAAACTGGGTACTTGTTTGTTATGCAACCAACTCACAAAATAGAAGAAGGAGATACAACAACGACTTAAAACGTAGCCTCTTCAAGAGGGAAACCTCCTTTACATTACATAAATGAACAATTCTTTAATGATACAAATGGCAAGACCTCCTTTCTATATATACAAGTCTAAGGGGTCACAATATAATCAAATTTGACATAACAATAATAATGTAAGGGCACAACAATAACAATAGTGGGCTTCTATGGGGCACAATAATAATAGTATCAGGACAACATGGGAACAACAATAACAATAAGTGGCTATAATGACAATAATAAGGGAATACACTAGTATTATAGGTACCTAACATGCCCCTCTCCAAAAAACTGTTGTCCTCAATTCTTAAGTAGTTATGGTTGCTTCTCTATAAAATTCTCATCCTCCCATGTGGAATCTTCAATGGGCAAGTTCTTCCACTTGATGAGATACTTTGAAATTGATTGATTTCGTAGCTGTCGAGTTCTTGTTTCTGTGACTGCTTTAGGTTCCAATATGATTTTTCCTTCCTTATCAAGTTTGGAAATATTGTTTGAACTGGGAGCTTGTCACCTATAACCTTCTTTGAGAATGAAACAAAATTGGGTGCACTTGGGAAGATGTAGGAAGTTCTAATTTGTATGCCATAGTAACAATTTTTTGCAACACCTTGTACGAACCATAATACTTTGGTGATAATATATTATCCTTCTTAGCTTGCTTTAGGGACATTTGTTTGTAGGTTGTAGTCGTAGAAATACCTAGTCACCTACATCAAAAATACTTTCGCTGCGATGTTGATCTTCTTGTTGTTTCATTTTATTCTGTGCCAAAGTGAGGTTATCCTTTAAGAGTTGGAGAACTTTTTTTTGATGCTCGATGTGATCTTCCACTGCTTGAACCCTAGAACTTTCTCTTAAAGATGATGTGATGGACAATGGATGATATCCATAAAGTGCCATAAATGGGGTCATTTTTTCTGTAGTATGGAAGGAAGTGTTATACCACCATTCATCTATAGGTAACCATTTGACCCATTGTGTTTGTTTATCATATACAATGCAGCGAAGATATCCTTCCAAAAATTTGTTCACTATCTCAGTTTTCCCATCAGATTGAGGATAATAAGATGAGATATGAGCTAACTGAGTACCCAGACAAGAAAATAATTTTGTCCAAAAATTTCCAGTGAAAATAGGATCTCTTTCACTTACAATAATCTTTGGGTTTCCATGTAACTTTTGAATTGTTTCCATAAATGCAGTAGGAACTGTATTGGCTTTAAATGGATGAGATAATGCACAAAGGTGTGCATACTTGGTAAGTCTATCAACTACCACCATGATGATACTATTTCCTTCAGACTTCGGTAAACATGTGACAAAATTCATTGAAACCTCCCCCCAACATTGAGTTGGAAGGGATAAAGGTTGTAATAGACTTGGGGTCTTAATTGTCTCAACTTTAGTTTATTGGCAAACCAAATATTCTGCCACAAATTTTTGAATATCAGATTTAAGGCCATCCAAAAAAAATTCCTTCTTAACCCTGTGGTAAGCGTTTAAAAATCTTGAATGCCCTCCTAAGGGAGAAATCCTAGAAGATTTTTTTATTTTTATTTTTATTTTTAATTTTTAATTTTTTTTTGTGTTTGGAATTCTTACAGAGGTATAAGTGATCTTTGTACCATAACGAATAATTTTTCTAGTTAAATGTATCAGATATACTAGGATCTTGCTGCAACTTTTGAGTGAGTGCCCACACTTCTTCATCATTCTTCCATTCATCCCTTGTGTCATTTATGGAATCTGGTTGGATAATAGAAATGGCGCAAAGTAATGCTTCCACATCCTCATCCTTTCTTGAGAGTGCATCTAAATCAAAATTTTTCTTCCCTTTTTTGTAGATGATTTCAAAGTCATAAGCCAACATATTTGTGACCTACTTTTGCTTCTCTTATGAAGATAATCTTTGTTTTAGAAAGTATTTATGACTATCATGATCTGTTTTTACCTTGAAGTGTCTTCCCATTAGGTAAGGTCACCATTTCTTAAGTGCATGTAGTATTGCCAACATTTACTTCTCATAAATAGATTTGTGTAAATAATTTCCTTTGATTGGATGACTTTCGAAAGCGATGTGTTTTTCTTCTTGCATTAAAACAACACCAATTCCATTTCTTGAGGCATCACATTCCACAATAATGTTTTTTGTGAAGTTTGGCATAGCTAAGACTGATGCCTAGCACATTACCTCTTTAAGATGTTTAAAGGCCTTTGTTGCTTATGGAGTCCAAGAAAATGCATCTTTATTCAATAATGTTGTTAGAGGTGCTACTATTCTCCCATAATTCTATACAAAATTGCAATAATACCCTATCAACCCTAGAAATCCTCGTAGATGCTTTATTGATGTGGGGATTTTCCATTCCTTAATGTCTTTAATTTTGCTAGGGTCAACCTGAACACCTTCATGAGATACAATATGACCCAAATATTCCACCTCTTGTACTCTGTTGTAGCAGCTACAACCACCCTCCAAACTTTTGCCTTAGCTTCTTTTTGGAGCCTCCTTACCAACCATCTTAGTAGCATGTCTTGCACTGTAAACTACATAGGCTTCATTGGTTTTTCAATAGCTTTCCATCCTGTGTATGTTAGTTTTCTTCTCTCCCCTCATAGGTTACCATTTTGGACTTGCACTAGTTTATGGCTGAGCAACTCCCTCAGAAAATTGCGCAATTTTGGAGGGGAACCAACCTTCCCTCCAGAAATCGTGCAAATATGCTGGCCACCCTATTGGGCTAAGAAATTGCGCAATGTGGTTAGACAATATCCCATGGGAAAATTGCACAATCTAGCCCAACACTGCAGCTCAGCCTAGAAATTGCGAAGATCAGTTAGGCAGACTGTTGAGCTCCAAAATTGCGCAAAGCAATTAGACTGACTTCCTTGGAAAAACTGTGCAATCTAGAAAAACTATTGCTCAGCCTAGAAATTGTGCAATTCTAGGAAGCAGTCATCTACTCCTCCTAGAAATTGTGTAATCCCTATGGGGCAACAACCCAGTTCCTCTCAAAAATTGTGTAAATCCCTCTCTCAGTCAAGCAGGCCATTGCATGTGCCTTCAGGTTGACTAGTTCCCTCCGAGACCGAGAAAAATTGATTTGCATGCATGGGCTGCTCTTCCTGAAATAGCAAGAGGCAATGTGAAAAAGGCATCCCTAGATCTAGGGATCTATTTTTAGCAGGTAGCGGTTACATGGAAAGCTCATTTTAGAAACCTCTCACCAAGTGTTGCTTTTTCCTAGATTTGTGGCATACGTGTCATAACCTCGATCTTATCAAAACTCATCAATTATATGCTGCATAGCTCATTCCTCACATCGACCTTGAAATTCTGACATCCCACACTGCATCCAAGGGTCTTCAACACTTTTAAATTAGCTCTTTTAGGGTAAGTCTTCTTTTCATTTCTTTCACTACATTTTTTTTTTCTTTTTGTGTTTCTCTTTGTGTGGGTGTTGTCTGCTTGATTTCAATGAGCACTTATTGTCGTTTCAATGTATGTTGGCTTGTAGAAGCATCATTAAAGATTTCACTCACATCTCACTACTGTCACATGCATGACATTGTTTTTGCACCAACAGTTGCTATTGCGGCGACTCGCTTCACACACATGCATGCTTTCCCATTTCTGAATCTTGTAGTTACTATTTTCATGCATGATCATTCACTCTTGTTTACACTCAGTATCACCATGCATTTAGAATTCTCATGTTTTAAGTAGCTTGTCGATAGGTCTGAGCTACCTTAGCCTGGACCTTGCCTTGCTTGGCTAGAATTATGCATTTTTGGAAGTGAAGGATCTACCTTTCCTCTAGAAATTGTGTAAGTATGGCCCAACACTAACCTCTAGGATTACATTGCACAATTCTGGGAGGCAGTGCCTTGCTGTCCCCAGAAACTATGTAGTTTTAGTGCTTAGCAAGCTAGACTAGACTATGCGTTATGTAGTTCTAGTAGTCATTCAGCCTCCTGACAGCCTGGATTGTGCCTTGCGTAGCTTTGGTAGTCAATCTCCCAGCCTCCTGGTGAAAATTTCACAATCTTCACAAACAGTCACACAGGTATGTTGCATGTCAGTCCTCTAGTTTGTTTTGGTTTTCGACTGACAGATTTCTTGTCATGAGTGTTTCTATGTCTCTAAATACCATAGGTGTTCACCTGCCTCTCAACATCACTGATACAATGGTTTCCAAGAGAAGCAAAGTCAAAGACACCATTTAGAGCACAATTGGGGATGCAGTCAATCAAGTGTCTATGAACTTTCCTATCTATGAAGACATCAAGTTGTTCATGGACAAGGATATCAAGATGAAATGGCAACAATGTCACCATGAGTAGCATCATCAGCAGTAGTAGAAGGTAGCACACCTACATGCGACAAATACAAGAGGAAGGTTGTTGACAGCATAGAGGTGGAGCAAAGTTTCAAGCTCAAGTAGATCCACTTGTGATGAAAGAAACTATGGAGTTTGAGGCTATGATACGATGGTGTGACAAGAGGATCACACGAAGGTAGAGAGAGAAATAGAGAAGGAGTTTTAGGTGTTGAAGCAACAACTCAAGGAAGAACATGAGCTACGTAGATGAGAGAAGGAGTTGTAGAAGGAACATGTACAACATCCACAGATTGATGAAACTATGCCCATACAGGCTATAGATCCATTTAGCAGCCTACATTGAGTAGATAAGGTGAGCAGTTCTATCGATCACATGCAAGTGTATTTAGTAGCATGGATGTCATTATGTGAATGCATGTGATCCCACCCATTTGGCACACTCACCGAGGCAAAGACAAGAAGAAAGTCCAACTGAAGCTGAACATGTATTTTGACAAGTTGATGTGCATGGTGACCAGCACACACTCGAAGATCAACATATAAACTATGCATCAATATGTTTTTGGTCTAGCTACACTCAAGATGATGATGTGCATGTTATCAGACAAGTTGAACAAAGGAGCCATATTAGTGTACCCAGATGCAATGAAGGAAAGAGTTCTCTTTTAGCAAGATGTGACCATTGAGTGCACGAACACCATCACAGACAACCAAAGTTTTGTATCAGTTTGCCACTGTTGATCATCATAAGTATTTTGAAGAGTCGGTCTTACCATAATGGTCTGAGTGTTAGCGATGTCTTGCATGGCTTTCTCAAGCCATTTTGTCTCACATGGGTACATTTGTAGATTGGATGTAACATCTTGTAAAGTGGAAGTCCAAGTGTCAATAGTTGAATGTAACAGTCATAGAGTAGTTGAAGAGTCATGAGGGTAGGTGAAAATTCACAAAGGGGAATGTCAAGGGTCACCCCACCCTTTGCTATATATAGTACCTCATAACTCAGTGTAGGCGCTTTTGTTCAACCAAGCTTCCAATTGGAGTATCTTAGAGAAAGCTTGGAGATTACTGTAATGAACCTTGGCTTCTCCATAGTGCAGAGCTAGTACATCTCTTTGGAGGAGCATGGGGTAGTGATTGTAACATTCTGCTACCAACTAGTGGTTGGTCATTGTATTTCACCTATCTTGTTTACTGTAATGATATATGTATATGTTTGCTTACGCATGCATGTGTGGAATCTTTCTATATAACTATGTATGAACCTTACTGAAATGTACTATTGGTTTAACAATTAATTTTTATTATTAGCTTACTTGCTTTCCAGTTTGTGATGCATCTTTTCTCGCGTGTTCCGTTCTTAGCCACGTGCTTCCACAGGTTTCCAAAGGGTGCACTAACCTCACTCTCCATGTGTTAGAACTGTTCATGCACCTTCCTTGGCTTGTTGCGCATGTCACACCCTTACTACCAACAAGGACATCTTACTTGCCTTTGCGTGAAACCGTGGTCAAGGCAATATCATACGACCCACTACTGGGACTCCTACACCAAACAATCTAAGGTCTAGTTGGGACTTCTTACCAGGGAGATCCCCTAACATGTTGGTGGGTCCATCACCATCAACATACTCCAAAGAAACATTTGGATTTTTTTCATATAATTGTTTCTCCTCCAATAGTTTGAGCACTTTTCCAACATCTTTAACACGATCCTTCCAATACTTTCTGTAGATTAGTATATCATCAAAAAATACTAACACAAATTTTCTAAGAAAGGGCTTTAAAATGGAATTCAACAAACCTTGAAATGTACAAGGTGCATTGGTAAGGCCAAAAGGCATGACCAAAAATTCATAAGGACCTTGATGCATTCTAAATGATGTTTTTATAATGTTTTCAGTCTTCATTCTAAATTGATGATATCCTGAACGAAGGTGAAAATATGACAAGCTATGAAGTTTCAATGCATTGAACTCTGCTAAATTTTCCTGTGACTATATGATTCTATCATTATCTACCTTACAAATCCTTATCTTTTCTTTTAAAATTCTCAGTGTTACTGCCAAATTGGAAAAGTTCCCAACACAATATTGCTCTTCGGATTCCTAGGGAATCTCTATAGTCAACCATCTTGCTAGCCATTTGATATTTCTTCCTACAAGGCATAATATGTTAGATAAACAAAATCACAATATACCAAAGTACCTTAGTATAGCTCAGGGAGGATACTTGTCTATAGAATTACCAAATCAATGTGATACATGTATAACATAATCATAACAGCATATCGACATATGCAAGTAAACGTATAGACTCATAAACATCACTCTAACTAGGGTATAGTCACCAATGCAAGGCCATATCAACAATGCATGCTATGACATCATGCATGACAACACCAATGCTCCATCATACACATTTCCACATGCAACAACCAATATGCATGAGAAATTCCAAACCAACTACCAATACGCATAAATGCATGTAGTCGAACATAATTGATTAGTTCTTGTAATCAACCTACAAGACTGATGCATGTAATCGAAATATTAAAAAAATGTAACCTAACATACAAGGATGTAAGTAGGTATCATGAAATCAACATGTAAGTGACATATAATCCATACGCAGTTAGTCACATACTCATTCCAAATATACTTCATGAAATTGATATCAAATTCTCCATGATAGCCATACTACAACCCTAATCCATCATCAAGAAAATCCAAGAAGAATATAAGTGTAAGAGACACACATGTAACTGGCATGCATGCATGACCAACACACATTCAACCCATTCAGCCTGAGAGTTGAACGATGGTATGGTACCACTCTATAACACCGTCCTCTCACATCTACCCAAGCAACCGACTAGCTGGGGTAAACATGAAACGAGAGGCCACTGTGATATGATTCAACCTCCTTGGTGACTTTAAGGAAATGGAATCAACATAACATCACACATAGTCATCCAATATCATCAAAAGAACCTTGAGGAGACAAGTCAGCCACTCAAATAGCCTGCCCCTGGGTCCCACTGCTGTTTGAGAAACTTAGGGCAGATTAATGCTCCCTAGACACTACCCTGGCGAGTTATAACTCTCCCCAGACACTGGTAAGAGTTTTAATGCTCCCCATACACTACCTAGGAGAGTTAGTATCTAAATTAAAGCTCTATGTTGTTAGCATTATGGGATAGAGCTACCTTTTTCGTCCCATAGCCCAAGAAACTACCCATAACAGAATGATCACTTAAAATTGGTAAGAATACAAGGAAAAAAGGATGCAAAAGAAATAAACTAAACAAGACCGTAACCAGAACCCTATTAGACATGAAAAGAGTTTCATCAAACATATCGTCGACATGTAATCTACAGGTGTAAATAACAAAATTAAGTGTAGGCATCTCATACTTATCTGAGAACCGTTTTGAACCATTTTTCCCTCGTGCCATTTGCTAAATTATCCTCCATTCAGTTATAGACACATTATCCATTAACATACAAGTAAAAACATGTTGAGATACATACAAAGCTGCTGTCATAAAATTTGCATATAACCAGCATAATAGGAACATAAATAATATAAACATATCAGCCATCAAATCCATAAATATATTAGTATCTTTACACATAAAAATCAAGGGAATGGATTTCTCATTAATGAATGTAATGAACCAACCTAAGCACTGAGATTGTGCAATGGATAATTCTAGGAGATAGGAATTGTGCATTGCACAATACCCACAGGCAAGGCTACTGCTTAAGTGTTGAGACTATGTAATGCATATTTAAGGCTAACTGAAAGAGGATGAGTGGCCTAGTCAAGAAGTTTTACCAATTTGACTAAGTTTGGGATCATTAAAATAAATATGGGCAAAAGCATGACTGTAAACATGATCACACACTTAGATTATTTGATGACACAATCCAGAACACCCAAAACACATGACCAACATGCTCTCCTCAATGCGACAACTTTTCAATGACTTACATGAAGTGCGACACAAAATATACACTTTGTGATAACAATGATGACGCTTGTGTGACAATGCTTGAAACTTTGAAAATGAGTGCTACACATTTTTACATGGTAAGACCAACTCATTTAAACAAAGATTACACCTTGAAACCAAAAAGCTAGATTTTTTGCATTGTGTAGGTTTTAACCCCATGCAGAAATTACCTACATACGAATTCTAAAACAAATAAAAAACCAATGTGAGATCATAACACATATACACAGATATTTTCCCCTAGATCCCAAAACTAGGACTACCAGCTTAATTTTTCATTATGTTCCTTTCAATGTTGTAATACATAGTTATACATGCCAAAGCATCCAATACCATGGACTCAAAACCATCACATCCAAAAACATGTGCGAAAATCATGCACAAAACCATAGGTGGGTCTGCCCAACCTAACATAGGTTCCAAAACCAAAATTTCCTGGGGCATTGCCCTGGACCCCATAGAGTGGGGTTACAGGCACCCCTCAAACCCCCTATGATCCCCTTGCTACACAATTAGCACAACAAAAGGGTGGGCACCACCCCCCCCTCTAACCCGCCAGTTAACTACGTGGGCTAGTCGTGGAAAGAATATAACACAACTCAACACATTGTGCGACACTCCACATGCTAAAAGACGACACTTTGATTTTATTTCAAATGGGACAAGGACACTTAGAGAAAACACACATAATAACTCTTAATTCTTGCAATGAAAACGTGAAAAGTCAAAGTAGGCTCTGAAATTTGGGTGTAGGCCAAAATTTTGGAGGGTGTTTTAGCAATGAAAACACTTGGTGACACATTGGTTGAATTCTAGATTCTTTGTCTTGGTCAATTATTTCATGGAGGGTATAGTTGTTCAAGGAGTATTTATTCATCGTGTAGATCACTTTGGTTTCCCCAATTTCCCTATGAATAAACACAATCCCCTCTGTCCCTTCTTAGTTAAAAAAAAACATGAGACTAGAAATATCACAATGTTTCGAATTAGGAAAGAGTAACATAGTTCAGGAGATTTAGAATTTTAGAGTATAGTTTTTAATCTTTGGTGTTGCTCCACTACCAGTAGGCCTGGGTAGTACACTGACAAAGTCACTACAGGAACACAAACATTTCTCCACTTCCAACGATCCCAGACAATACCTCGACAGAGTTGCTTGCTTCACCTCTCTATGTAGTAAGACTTTCTCTTATTTCTCCCTTTATTAATATATTTATATAGGACTATGCATAGGCACTTATTTATTTCATGCGAGGAAGAGGAATCTCGACTTATTGAGACAAGAGGAGGTTGTTCCTTTAGAGAAGCATGTAAAGACCTCTGATTTAGGTTTGCTTGTTTAGATTTTTTTCCCTATTTGCTTCTTTACTTGATTGGAGGAGCGTGGGAACACCAAAACATAAAGAAACAAGCATGGCTATAAGGTTTCCAAAATAGACATGGGTATCATGGTTAAAAAAAAAACTCTCCTCACAAAAGGATCATATTTTCCGTCAAAACATCATTGACTAAAATACGTAACCAAGAAAAAGGAGGACAAAAGGTTAGCCAATTGTTGTAGTGTCACGAGACTCTTTTCAACTCAACCACACACAAAGAAGCTAGAAACCATGTTTACACACAATGCTTATTTACATAAATAAAGAACGAAAATATAAGACCAAACAAAGCAAACAACAAGAAAAATAAACTATGTACATAAGGCTGGGCACAACCCTAAACCATCATTGAAAATATTGTTTTAAATCTTGGCCATTAATAGGAAGAGAGTCAATCTGCCCATCTGTTGGCTTGATGGGCATTGACCCAGGTTCAACATTAGTCATCCAAGCAAATCCCTACACTACTGGCCCTTTCAGCATCAGCCCATGGAGCGTGGGCCGAAGTCTCACCCGAAGTAGTATGGGGGGTTGCAGGAACCAAGTTTCCACGCCCTGAGATGGTCGTGATGTCGGTTTATAATTCCTAACCCCGCCTTTGTGCAGATCGACAAGCTTCTAGGGCTTATTGATGTTCCTTCTCTCCCATCCTTTAGTACCTTCGCGATGATTCCCAACTGATCTTCGTGTAACCCTAACTCGAGGTCCACGCATTTATGTGCTTCTATGACTGCGTTATTGTATAAGTTCCCAAGTTATCTTAAGTGTTACTTAATCTACCATGCATCTACAGTTACCTTCGCATAATCCTTTACTCTTGCTTGCGTTCACTTAACAGATATATTCGAATACATTCATGCATTAAATAAGCATTATAATGTAAACTCAGATCGTATCATAATATAATCAGATGCATTAAACATAGACAAAATACACAATGATTTGCAAAATACTTCTGTTTATTGATATCTCAAGTTCAGTATAGGCTCGATCCATCTTGCACACACAGCTACAGGGGTCTGTGAACTCAGCTGCGGACTTCCACCCTAGGATTTTGAACACTTAACTGCAGAGCCTCTACCTACTCTAAGACTCGAGAACACTTAGAACTTCTTTACCCAAAATACTTCTTATTACTACTCCACCCCTTTAGAATTTTGTAAGTCTCTTTTTTTATACAATCCCATGGTCCGCAGGCAATGGATATATCTTTACATTCGATAAGGGACCTCACAAAACAAGGGCGGACAACCCTTTGATATATTCACGCTCCGTGACCACAAAATGTGGAGGCTTTACATCTTTATTACAAAATTTGGGCCTTTTGCCCCCAAAAATGGGCATTTAGCCCCAAAATTGCCTGTTGGGGGAACCCATTCCCAATAGGCCCCCAACACAAATGTGGTGACTCGCCCTTGAGTCACTCTATGGGAGCAGTGATCCTGGCATGAAAACCCCACAGATCAACCTATACGACTGCTACCTTGGTGGTGCACTGCGCAGCCGCCTGCTTTATTTCCTTGACCAACTGCTCTGTTGCTGGCCCTACACTGTCAGCCTGAAGCTTCTACTAAGTCTCTTACAGACTAGCCAACTTGCCTTTAATGGAGGCTATGATAAAGTAGGCCTCGTCCAACCAAGGCTTCAAGTGCGCTTCAGCACTGCCTCTTTGTGCTGAGCTACATCTAGCTGCTCCTTCAATGCTTTGGCCTCCTATAGCTTCGTGAGTCTTTGTGTGAGGGCAATAGTACACGTTCTCCCTTTTACCTCATCGTAGCACTGCTGCAACTCTCGTACCTCTGTTTCCATCCTCTGCATAGTGGGGTCTTCTTGTAGGCTAGTTAGTACTTTGAACAACTATTAAAAAATCATTGTGGAATCTACTGCTGCACTTTCTATGGCCACTATTGCCTTTGTTATAGCAGTCGCTGGTACTTCATCAGAGTGACACTTCCACATGTGATTCCCTGCCAATATTTGTGTGGCCAATTTGATTGCAGGGTCGGAAATACTTGTAATTGCATAGTTGCATTACTTCTTTACTAATCCGAACTTCTTCTTCATTTCCTTCGTGAGGGCCAGTTCGCTCGCCTTTCCACCAAACATCATAGCCAGATTCTCCCCTAAATATGGAAACCTTGTGATTTTGTGGATCAGTCATGATGGGTATTGGATCCTCTAGCCATAGACACCCCTCATGTACCAAGCACAACAGCTGCTTGATTACCAACAAGGTAATGGGTGTGCGATTGTAGTGTGACACCCATAGCAGGTTGAGCAGGCCTGCCTTATCCATTCCTTTGATCCACTTTTGCGGTTCCAACATCACACTGGTGGTCTTATGGAGGACGCGGTGCATCAACTGGTCTATCACCAAGTGAGGGAATCACTTGGTATTAGCTAAGTCCCAGTCCTCCAATTTCAACATTAGAATTTGCGCCAAGCACGGTCCTTCAAAAAAACTCTTGTCCGACACCAGAGGTGTGTACAAGGTGACCTTACTTTCATCAATGTCCTTAGGCACCTTGGCCTTGCCCCTATACGGAGGGATGTACTCAGGTAATTTAGTAATGGGGTTAGACCCCTCAACTTCAACATCCTCCGTGTCGATCCCAAGGTCCTCATTGTCCATTGGGATATTGTCAATTTATTCCCCCTCCATTCCTAGGTTAATGTTTTTTCCCTTTTCTTGAGTGGTGGGCTTGTCCTTCGATAGGTTTCTCCTAGGTGACACGTGCACCGGTGGTGTCGTGACCTTCTTTCCTTTCTTGCCTTTCATGGTTTCCTGGGTCTGGGTAGGCCTTGGTCTAGGTGACCTTGGCGACTTGGGTATCTTTGCAACTTCCGGAGCAGTTCCCTCTGCTTCCATAGAAACCTCTGGCATAACCCCTTTGGCTGTCACTGCTTCCCCAATATATACGGTTTCTGCCAATGTCGACATGACACTATCCAACAATTCTTGTGTCTCCTTTGGTAATTGATCAAATGCTAAACTTGCTATCAGAGCTTCAAAGAATTCACAGTTCATACATGTCTGAGAGCTCAACAACTCAACACTCAAAATGCCAAGTATTCTTCATTAGGAAGCGACATGTAATTTATAGACCATTTTGAATTCAAATTGGATTGTTCCCCCCAAAATCAGTTCATTAATTCTAGATTGGTGGCATATTTTCAAGGATCTCGCCCATAAATTTCATCTTAAATGCTGCTCCCCTCTCCATTTGGCCATTTTTTCATCATCAAATCATGAACAATGACTTTAATGGTCACTTTTTGGCTGACCTGCGTGGTTTTATCCTAGGTAGCACAGCCTTCTGCACGCTCATGCGGTCTCTGTGACATCTCCTCATTCTGCATAGTTCTTCATCGTCTAGTTCCTTGACTTGCGCAATGTAGTTTACAGTCTTGCGCCTCCTTTCAACTACCTAGAGTGCAAAGATTGTGCTTCCTTCATATAGTCACTCAGCGAGATCACCAGTATATGGCTTCAATCGGCTCTCATTCACTTTTCCCGGGAAGGGCTTCCCATTTAACTTAACCAACTGAACTGTTCCACCATCGGTAATCTCTTTGATGACATAGGGCTGCAGCCAGTGCATCCTAAATTTTCCTAGAAATTTATCAAACTTTTTGTCATATAGCAAAACCAAATCATTTACCTAGATGCGTAGTTTAATGTGTTGATCATCCCATGCCGTTTCACGCTCCTTTTGAACTTGTTAATGAAATCCAGCCAGAAATTGGTCCTCCTCAATCTCTGCTAGCTGCGTGAGCCTCTCTTCCCAGGTTCCGTAGTCTGCCATTCCTGTGAGTGCCGCTATGCATAGACTAGTTACAATGTATTCCATTTGCATCATAGCTTCTATGTCAAACACAAGTCTGAAAGGCGTTTGCCTAGTCAACTTCTTGCAAGTCATTCTATAGGCCCATAGAACTGTTGGTACGCGCATATCCCAATCACTTCTCTGAGCATTGAAAACCTTTGTCAGTGTGTTCTCCAATATTTTATTGAATGCTTCCACTGCCCCATTGGCCCGCGGGTGATAAGGTGTGCTCTTCAAATGATACACCTAAAATTCTTCCATTATCACATTGATTGTTTCATAAGGAAGTGCGTACTGCGATCGCTCATCAAGATCTTTGAACAACCAAATCTCGTCAATACGTATTCAAAAAGAAATTTTGCTACTGTTGCATTGGTATAGTCCTTCACAGGCTACACCTCTACCCATCTGGTCAAGTACTCTGTCACGGTGATGATGTATCGCGCACCTGTTTTCTTTCCCAGAGGCTAAATTGGTCACACAAAGTCAATCTCCCATTTCTCGAACAATTGTAATGTCACCTGTGGTATCAATGGCAACTCATCCCTTTGCAATGGCTTGCCAATCCTTTGACATGCGTCACGGGCCATACAATATGATTTCACATCCTTATGAAGAGTTGGCCACCATAATCTAGCATGCAAAACCTTCTGTGCTGTCGCTTTTCCTGCATAATGTCCTCATGTAGCTCATCCATGAGCCTCTGCGAGGATTCTTCTTTGCTCAAAGTCAAGTACATAACATCGCAATATTTCGTCAGACCCCATTTTGAATAGTTGTCCTGCAATGACGGAAAAGTCTGCTGCATGCACTACTAACTCCTTTTGTTGGCTTGTATACCCTTCTGGAGTAGTCCCCATTATCAAGAATTGTATGATATCCTCAAAGTGACTATCAGTGATGCATATCGCAAAGAGCTGCGCATCAGGCAATCCTTCCTCCAAATTAGCAGGCTTCTCTCCTGTTTCGATGCGCGATAGATGATATGGTCCCAGCTTCAATCGTCCAAGCTTCACAATAACTTCAAAATCAAACTCCTGGAATAATAACAACTATCTGTAGATCTCCCCCCCCAACACAGGATTATTAACCAGGTATTTTAACACAAAATGATCCGTATACATCTTAAAATGTCTGCCTAGCAAATAGTGCCTAAACTTTAGGAGCGCGTATACCATGGGTAGCCCTTTGTGCTCTGTAGTGGAATAGTTCTTCTCAGCCTTGGTCAACTTCGTACTCGCGAATGCTATAGGATTGTCTACCCTCACCCACCTATGTCAGCATGGCCCCTAATACGATACATGAGGCATCCATGTGCACATGAAATTCCTTCTTCCAGTCCACAAAGACTACGATCGGTGCGGTGACCATTTTCTCTTTTAGCATGTCTAAGCTCTTCTGGCATCCATCATTCCAACAGAACGTAGCATCCTTTTTCAAAAAATTCTCCATGGGCGTGGTGATCTGGGCACAACTCTTGATGAACTTCCTATAGTATCCAGTATTCCCCAGGGTCGCGCGCAGTTGTTTCACATTCCTTGGTGTCTCCAAGTTGATTATCACTACGATCTTCGTGGGGTCTACCATCAATCCATGTCTACACACCACATGCCCTAGTAGGATCCCAAAAGGGACACAAAACAGATAGTTCTTCAAATTGAGTGTGATCTGGTGCCTTTGACATGTATCTGACATTAAGTGCAAACTTGCCACATGATGCTTGACCAATCCAAACACTGTCCAATCATCAAAGTACACCTCCAAGAACTTATGAATGAAGTCTTTGAATGCCTAATGACTATGCGTGAAAATATTGCTGGCGCATTATTCAGCCCAAAAGGAATTACATTCTACTGAAAACATCCCCACTCTGTCACAAAAGGTCATCTTGCTTCTATCTTCAGGTGTGATTTTGATCTGATGATACCCAAAGAAGCCATCAGTGAAAGATTATTCTTCTTGGCCACCTATATTATCCACGACTTAATCAGTGAATGGGTTTGAGAAGGGGTTATGCATGCAAGCATCATTCAGCTTTCGGAGATCCACATATATCCTTATTTCTTCCTTCTGTTTCTTTTCCTGAACCACTATCGGATTTACCCAATCAGACCCTTCTACTAGTTCAATGATTCCTGTCGTGAGCATCTTATCCAACTCAACGTGAACCTTTTCCTTATACTTATGATTAGGGAAGTAAGGTCTTTGTTTGATAGGATTCACATCTAGTTTCAGGGTGATATTCATGACAACAAAGTCTCCTATTATCCATTTTAGATCAGAAAACTTTGTGGGCAATAAATCTTGATATTCGCGGAGGAGCTCAGCGACCTTTCCTACTATCTCATCATCCCAATAGTCCCTAATTTCTGCAAATTCTAGTTCCGCCTCTATGCCAATGTTGACCTGCTTGGTTTTTAGCGATGTGGTTATGTAAGGATCCTCTATATGTGGACCTTAAACCTTGCGGTGACCTTCAGTTTTCAGAATATTAACTTTTCAGGGATCCTCATATTCTTCTTCGATGGTCACATTATAAAATTCTAGTGCATGACTCAACTGGGTAGTCCAATCAGGTTGGATCAGGTCCAAAGGATCTTGTGGTATCCTAAAGATTGCTGCTTTAACCTCTTGTAGCGTCGCGTCATTATAATCAAACCCATCCTCAAAGATGAACGTCACTGAAAATCCCTGGCACAGGATGTTCCATTCTTCTGTGCCATGGTGGAGTTTGGTTTCCAAGTACCAATTCATTGGTATGATGCCCAGGGTATGACAAAATAGATGCATCCATTCAAGCTGGGGCTCTGCCCCATAAGCCTTATTCCATTTAGCCAAATGATTGCGTGGGTCATCTCTTCCATCATACTTATCTGTCATTCGTACTTTTGGCTGCCCAAAACGTATTCTCATCATCCTCCTATAATCGCACCAATCACTGAAACTATCCTTGTGCATACCCCACCATCTTGCAGAAGTAGCACACAATACCCAGTCTAAGGCATGGAAATGATGTTTCTCCGGTACTTCTCTTTCAAATGCATCCAAAAAACAATCAACATCAACTAGCCCATCATAATGAGGCAGATTCCCGACTTTGAATGACACACAGCGTAGCAATTTGGTCATCATATTACAACGCAACGTCGAGACTTCATGTAGCCAGTTCTACTAAAGCACTAATTCCTCATCTAAATTTGATGTGCAGGAGCTTTCACGATCCCATGCAATGCGTCCGTCAGCTATCAAATTCACCCAATCCTAGTCTGGCGCGGTTATCTTGTAAATTTGGTCCAAATCGTCATCACTCTCATAATCTCGGACTGGTTATACATAGCACGGTCCCTCCATGGGATCTAGTGGCACCACTACATGGAGTGACTTGTTTTCAAAATCATATTCTACTTCTTCAGGTTGATTACCCCATCCATGTTAGTGGCCCAATCGATCCCAAGGAGCACAGGGTAGGGATTTCTATCGTCCACAATCTCTATTACCTCAAACTCCAGTAGTGCGCTTGCACCCTCAATGTCAATTGTGACCCCTTGCGACCTCCCCATTGGGATAATTTTCTATTGATTCGCCATCCTTAACAATATCAGAGACCACTGGAGCATAGGTCTCCCCATTCTCTCCTAGATTTGTTTTGGCAAAAAATTCATGTCGAACCCCAGATCCAAGATAACTTGGTCCATCTCGTATTCCCTTATCTGCGCAGTGAGTCTCATCTCTTGCCTGGTCGTTGCCTTGTGCTTGCCAAGCTTCCTGACCATGTAAAGTTCACTAGTAGCGCTATCCTTACCATCACACCAATTGATCAATTCCTGCAGGCCGTTTACAACCTTGCTGTCATGGAGTAGCTTCATGTAGGTCTCCAATAATGTGGTAAGCATGGACGGGTCCATTTCTTCAACTAGTTTCTCCTGAATTCTAGAGGTAGAGGCCTTAGTGAAACTTTTCTTTGCTTCCATAAATGATTCTTTTGTACGCTCCAAATCAAAACCAATTTCCTTTTTTAGTGCTTTGCAGACCCATACACCTTTTGCAAATTGCTTCCCTTTATACTCCCCAATCGTGGTTCTGCTCCACAACATAATGTTTACCTTAGGGTCTTCCTTGTGAGGCTCAACCCTCATCATATGGAGGTTTTGCATCTACTATGGAGGCTACGCCCCCTTTTCGCGAATCTTAGCCAACAATATTGGGAAATCCTCAGTTGCATGGTAAAATTGAGTACAATAGTGGCATGAAAATCACATCGGATTCAGATAGTCCCTCGCATAGTGTCCCGGGCTTCTGCAATTGTAACAAATCAGTTGTTCTCGGCCTCTCCCAGGCCTTCCTCTATCTCAGCCTTTGCTACGCCCCTAATATTCACCTCGCGTTCCACTAATGCCATGGTTTGGAGGCCACATTTCTGTCTTCATTCTGTATGCGTGTGTCCTATCCATCATCAATTCATAACTTCAACAATTGCACTCTTCATGGGCTACTGATTGATAGAAATTGCAGAACATTTTTTGCGGTGTTCGTACAAATTTTTGTAGCAAATGGCAATTATTAGTCATGTGTTTCCCTGCTACCTGACATATAGCACACCATGGCACAGGCCCTGCACTTGGCCCTGTTGTGGCCTCTAGTCATAGGGGCATTGGTCCTCCTGCTACAACATAGTTCGTGAACACTGGGCAGTGATCCTTGTCATGCCCCTGACCCTTTCATTTTATGCACCAAACCTCTTCTCACACCTCTGGCAAAGTAATTCTGTCCTACTTCAGACTTTTAATTTTGAGACAAAGGTTTTGTAACTATTCATGAATTTGTTGAACCCCCATATTTGGATCTTGCATCGGAATTTCGTTTAGTCTCATTGCAATATATAAGGCTTCTGCCTGAGTCGTAATGTTCTATTGTGACAACGCAACCCTTAGGTGAGGCAGGAGCAAAGCTACGAACCACTCATGGTGCTTCCCATCCATCAAATTCATATTGGCTTTGCAGATTTAACACTTCAATCTTTGATGTAACTCCCAAGAGGTCTCACCTAGTTTCATCACAATTTCCTTGAATCCCACAGTTGTCCATGCTTCAGACTTAGGCCTACTGAATTCTTTATTCAACGCGGTCTGGATCTCTGCTAGCGTAGCTTCCTGGTTGTCATTAGAGTACTTGATGTACTAGGTTAGCATGCGATCCTGAAAAGCACTAACCAATGTCGCCTTCTTCATGTGATCATCTGCAACACCCTAAGCTTCCCATACAACCTTTATTATGAACTAAAATTGGTCCGGGTACTCATTCCCTATGTCCTTGAATACAGGTAGTTTTATAGAGTTTGCCATATTAAACAATGGAGGTGGTGGTGGTGTGGGTGATGGTGTGAGTGGTGGAGGCGAGGATGGAGGTGGTGCATGTTATTACCCTAAAATTTTTGTTTCTAAACTTTGGAAAGTTTTCCTTGTTTCTAGTCATGGTCTTATATTAGGTTTTGAGTTGTCTCATCTCAATAGTGTCATTCTCTTTTCCAAAATAAAGTTTGACAGCCTCATTCCATGTCTTGAAAGCCTCACCATGTGTTTAGAAGTCATAATTCACATCATTTTGAAAATTTTTGAAATTAGCTATGAAATCGTGGATTCTAAACTAGGAGTTCTCATAACGCGCTACGAAACCACTGAAACAACCTGTTTTAGCGTAAAAGACTCTGTTTTTTGCTTTTACTAGTCAACTTCCAGAAGGGTTCATGAATATATGAGAACACAATTTTCAAAAATTAAAGAGGCTTTTCTTTCTAACATACTGAGCTACAAAAATCTCTTTCCGTTTCTTCAAATTCGTTATGAGGTGGGAGAAATTTATGGTTAAACTTGCACTACGAAACTGCTGAAAGCCAAGCCTTGTCTTCTAGTTTTAGCAGTCTTTTTCAAGACCCATTTTTGGTCACAAGAAAAGTTATTTTGGAATTATGAAGGAGGTTTCTCTTAATCAGCTCTCCATATATAGTAACCTATCTCACTTTCTTCATAAGTGTTATCAGTTGGGAGATACTAAGCTTTCTTTGAAACCCTAATTTTAGAGAACAATTTTTTCCTGTTTTACATGTGTTTTTAATAGACAGATTCAGGACAGCTGGAGACGTGTTTTAAAAAAACAAGAGAGGATTTTGTTCTATACAGAATGGAATACAAAAACCTCCTTCAGTTTTATAAAATAGGTCATAGATGAGAAGATAAAGGCTCTGTCCCACGTGCTAATTTTCAAGGATACTAAACCTAAAAATAGGGAAACATGTTCCCTAATTTCTAGGGTTTACCATCTGTAGTAAGGTGACAACGTGGGAGGCTTCATCAAATTCGACCTCATGAGGTTGCAGCTGTCAAAGAATGCTTTAAATGTTCAGTTAAGGTGGTTTAGTCATAACAAGGAGTTGTACTCCTAATTGTATTAGGACTCTAGTACTGTTAGTTAGCTGTCAAATGCATTTAAAGGTTTGTTTTATGGTTAAAATAGGTGTCACTCATAGCAAATTCAAATTCTCTTGACGAGGGATGAGGGAATCCATGTTGTAAATGCTATATATAAAGCAAGAGGTCGAATTAGCAAAGGGTTGGAGACTTTTTGGCCCAGTTTTTGCTCTATGTGCAGACTGTGTATATTTTTAACCTAATGCAGAGTTTCTACTTAGACAACTCAAGATTCATGAAGAGTTCTTGTATGTTCTTGTTTTGATGGCATCTTCCGATACTTACATTGCAGTGGTGTTTACTTATGATACTCAGAACTCATCAATGATGCTTTGACTTCCTTCATAGATAAACTAACTCTGTTTCACTGTTTTATATTTGCATTTTTGCACCTGAACTCTATAATGCCTTGACTTCCATGCTAGGTAGAATGTTTTGGCTTCACTACTCAAGATTCAAAGGGAGTTTTCAATGTCCTATTGTCTCATGGCTTTCCTCTTTCACTTACTTGCATTGGTATGAATACATGTTACTTATAACTCATCAATGATGCTCTAACTTCCTTCATGTATTTATAAACTGTGTTTCCTTGCATTGTATCTCTGTTTTGTTGATGTATAAAAACTCTCTATGCCCTGAATTTCATGTTAAGCTGATCTTGCTGTGGAACTGAAACATACTTTGACTCCATAGCCTAATGGTAGCCATCGTTCATCTTTCAACCTATAAACATATAAAATCGCAAACCATAGAGTTAGCCATCTATCCATATCTTTAATCAATATCATTAACCCTTTGAGAGAGCCCTCTCAGGGTGACGAGGTTAAGCCTCAGCCAAAAGCTTGGTTTCAAATAGTTACACTGAGATAGTCTGATCAACAGCCTATCAGGGTCCTATTTTGGTGATATCATTTTGGTGCGTCTGTCGGGAGTCTGAAGATTATTCATTCTCGAAATCAAGAAGCTGAACTTCCGAAGGTAGCAGGAGCTCAGAAAGTTTTCAAGGTTGTAATCTACCTTAGCAGCTCCACACATCAAATACCAAATTGGAAGGTGACTCCACTACTAGAAGATCAATAGCTTGATGAAGTTTCAAGATGAGTTCCATTGTAAGAATGAATGCCAGGTATGCCCCTATGAATTTGTCTCATATCCCTCGTTTTCCAAATCCTATGCCAAAGGTTGAATAGATGATCTTGCAATATTCAAAGATGAAAAGAAAGACAATGTTGCTCTTCATTTAGTTAGGTTCCATATGCATGTACGCAGTCTTAAGGTCAGTTCCCTGAAGATTGTCTCATGAAGATGTTTATGACCACTTTAGAAGGAAAAGCATGGTCCTGGTATAAAATATTGGAAAATGGTTCATTATATTCTCTTGCTGATTTCCATGATGTATTATATGAGATGTATAAAGAGTGTCATCCCTCCTTATTTCTGGTCAAAGATTGGTATAAACATTCTGCGAGTTTTATTCAATATTTGGAGGATTGTTATGATGATGATGAATTCATGGATGAAGAAATTTTAGAGGCTCTTCATAACAATACATTTCAACACCAAGAAGAAAGGTTAACATCCCATGAAATGCAACATGAAAATGAATAGGGGTTTACTTATGAAAATCATATTACATCCTTTAAGATTGATGTAGAGATGCAGTAGAATTTTCAGACTTCGGATCGTAATGAAGATGAAAATAATTGCAAAAGCCAATAAGAAATAATGGAAGAAATTTTTTATAACCCTCAGGCAGAGGAAAAGGTTAATCATTTATGTAATTCGTTGCAGTAGATTACTTCAAAGAATGATCATAATAGTGAGGAAAATTACATTTTCTATGGAAATCATGTAGAAAGGCAGTTGGATAACTTATCAAATAAATGTTGTGTGACTAAAGATCAGTTGTTAGAAGTAACAGGATGTTATGAGGATCATCAAGCTGATCATGTATTCTAGGATCCTATAGCTAAATACATGGAAGAGTTTTACTCTCCAATGTTTTAGTTTTTTTATGGAGATCAAAGGCAATTTCAGTGGTAGTGGTCATCACAATATCATAGCTTCTTTATACTCCAATGCAGTCAAAAAAATCAAATATCAGATAAAACAAATGATTGGCTACATTGGAAATTTCACATTGGTTGAGCTAAAAGAAGTTTTTAGTTGATTGGGTAGGTAGATGCAAATAAGCTCAGGGTAGGTTGTCTGAGCATATATTTCAGTAGGTGTAGTTTGAATTCTTCTTTAAAAAATCATTAAAGGCTTGAGGAGTAGATTGGGCAGAAGTTCAGAGTTTTATTCTAGAGGATGGATAGTGGCACTAGAGCTACAGGTTCTTAGTATACCACAAGGGCACACTATCCCTAGTGGAGCCATTGTTATCACGCTAAAATTTTTGTTTCTAAACTTTGGAAAGTTTGCCTTGTTTCTAGTCATAGTCTTATAATAGGTTTTGAGTCATCTCATCTCAATAATGTCATTCTCTTTTCCAAAATAAAGTTTGACAACCTCATTCCATGTCCTAAAAGCCTCACCATGTGTTTATAAGTCATATCTCACATCATTTTGAAACTTTTTGAAATTAGCTATGAAATCGTGGATTCTGAACAAGGGGTTTTCGTAGCATGCTACGAAACCACTGAAACAACCTATTTTAGCATAAAAGACTCTGTTTTTTTCTTTTACTAGTCAACTTCCAGAAGGGTTCCTGAGCAGATGAGAACTGAATTTTGAAAACTGAAAGATGATTTTCTTTCTAAAATACTTAACTATAAAAACCTCTTTCAGTTTCTTCAAATTCGTTATGAGGTGGGATAAATTTATGGTTAAAATTGCGTTACGAAATTGCTGAAAGCCAAGCCTTGTCTTCTGGTTTTAGCAGTCGTTTTCAAGATCAATTGGTGGTCGCAAGAAAAGTTATTTTGGAATTATGAAGGAGGCTTCTCTTAATAAACTATCCATATAGAATAACCTATCTCATTTTATTCATAAGTGTTATCAGTTGGGAGATACTAAGCTTTCTTTGAAACCCTGATTTCAGAGAATAGAGTTTTCCTGTTTTACACGTGTTTTTAAAAGACAGATTCAGGACAGCTGGAGAAGTGTTTTAAAAAACCAAGAGAGGTTTTTGTTCTAGACAGCATGGACTACAAAAATCTCCTTTAGTTTTGTAAAATATGTCATGGATGAGAAGACAAAGGCTTTGTCCCACGTGCTAAGTTTCAAGGATACTAAACCGAAAAACAGGGAAACATGTTCCCTAATCTCTAGGGTTTATCATCAGAAGTAAGGTGACAACGTGGGAGGCTTCATCAAATTCGACCTCATGAGGTTGCAGCTGTCAAATAATGCTTTCAATGTTTAGTTAAGGTGGTTTAGTCATAACAAGGAGTTGTACTCCTAATTGTATTAGGACTCCAGAACTATTAGTTAGCTGTCAAATGCATTGAAAGGTTTGTTTTATGGTTAGAATAGGTGTCACTCATAGAAAATTAGAATTTTCTTGATGAGGGATGAGGGAATCCATGTTATAAATGTTATATATAAAGCAAGAGTTCAAATTAGAAAAGGGTTGGAGACTTTTTGGCCCAGCTGCTGCTCTATGTGCAGACTGTGTATATTTTTAACCTAATGCAGAGTTTCTACTTAGACAACTCAAGATTCATGAAGAGTTCTTGTATGTTATTGTTTTGATGGCATCTTCCAATACTTACATTTTAGTGGTGTTTACTTATTATACTAAGAACTCATCAATGATGCTCTGACTTCCTCCATAGATAAAATAATTGTGTTTCACTGTTTTATATTTGCATTTTTGCACCTGAACTCTATAATGCCTTGACTTCCATGCTAGGTAGAATGTTTTGGCTTCACTACTCAAGATTCAAAGAGAATTTTTAATTTCCTATTGTCTCATGGCTTTCCTCTTTCACTTACTTGCAGTGGTATGAATACATGTTACGTAGAACTCATCAATGATGCTCTAACTTCCTTCATGTATTTACAAACTATGTTTCCTTGCATTGTATCTTTGTTTTGTTGATGTATAAAAACTCTCTATGCCTTTAATTTCATGTTAAGATGATCTTGCTGTGGTACTGAAACATGCTTTGTCTCCATAGCCTAATGGTAGCCAGCCTTCATCTTTCAACCTATAAACATATAAAATCACAAACCATAGAGTTAGCCATCTATCCATATCTTTAATCAATATCATTAACCCTTTGAGAGAGCCCTCTCAGGCAAAGGAGGCTAAGCCTTAGCCAAAATCTTGGTTTGAAATAGTTACAGTGAGATAGTCTGATCAGTAGCCTATCAAGGTCCTATTTTTGTGATAATAGTGTGGATGGATGTGATTAGGGCGGAGGCGGCATAGGTATTCATGGGAACCCTTATGTTATCAACTAACTAGCGCTCAGGGAGAAATTTGTAGTGTTCCTCCATCATCACTTAAAGGGGGTCCAATCAGTGGGCTATACTTAAGACCTTTTCTTCCTCTATCCCTGAAAGGTTTTCCACTTTGCATAGCTCAAAAAATCAAGGTAATTGCATAACCCACTATTCACACAAGAGCATCTTAATCCAAGTATTCAGTGATTTTAAATACTTACCTTGTGGTCCTTTGAAGAAGCAGTGCTCTACTTCGCTGTAACTGACAGAGGTATTGACCGCAAACTTGGTCACAAATCCTCCTATGATGCAGTTGAGCCAATGATCGATGATGTGCATGATCTTATCTTCAGAAGCTTCTAACCTCCTTACTAGCTTTGGTGTCCAAACAATCAGCTTGTCAAGCCTCCACCTTCCTTGATCATCTGCCAACTTCGCGATCCACTCATATAACTCAACCAGGAATGAACAAAAGAAGATTTCATATATTTCTATGTACAAGTATCTATCCAACCACTTTTCTTTCGTCAATCGCAGATTCTTATTTTCTTATGCCGCGAATTCGTGGATATTTCTATCCAACCAGGTTTTAATTTCTTTCTTAGTTCGATTCCAATGATATGAATTCACACATCTCTCATGTAGATCTTGGTCCCGACAATAAAATAATTTGTTGGCTTGATGGGCCCTGACCCAGGTTCAGCATTAGTTAGCTAAGAAAATCCCTACACTACTAGCCCTTTCAGCATTAGCCTGCGGAGCGCTGGCCGAAGTCTCACCTGAAGTAGTATGGGAGGATGTAGGAACCAAGTTTCCGCACCCTGAGATGGTTGTGATGTCAGTCTATACTTCCTAATCCTGCCTTTTCGTAGATAAATAAGCTTCTAGGGCTTATCGATGTTCCTTCTCTCTCATCTTTTAGTACCTCCGCGATGATACCCAACTGATCTCCACATAGCCCTAACCCGAGGTCTAGGCACCTACGCGCTTCTGTGACTGTGTTAATGTATAAGTTCCCAAGTTATCTTAAGTGTTACCTAATCTACCATGCATTTATAGTTACCTTTGTGTAATCCTTTAGTCTTGCTTGCGTTCATTTAACAGATATATTCGAATACATTCGTGCATTAAATAAGCATTATAATGTAAACGCAAATCGTATCATAATATAATCAGATGCATTAAACAAAGACAAAATACACATTTATTTGTAAAATACTTCTCTTTATTGATATCTCAAGTTTAGTATAGAATCGATCCACTTTGTGCACATAGCTGCGGGGGTCAGCGCACTCAGTTGCAGACTTTACCCTAGGCTTCTGCACACTCAGTTGCAAAGCCTTTACCTACGCTAAGACTTGAGAACACTTAGAACTTCCTTACCCAAAAATCCTTCTTACTACTACTCCTCCCCTTTAGACTCTTCAAAGACTCCCTTTTTATACAATCCCATGGTCCATGGACCATGGGTAGATATTTACAGTCGACATGAGACTTCACAAAACAAGGGTGGACAACCCTTTGACCTCTTCATGCTCTGCAACCATAAAATGTGGAGGCTTTACATCTTTATTACAAAATCTTGGCATTCTACCCCAAAACATGGGCTTTTAGCCCCAAAACTAGCTCTTGGGGGAACCCATTTACAACACCATCTAAATATTGGAGGTGATATGTGTGTTGGACAAGATTCTCATGCACGGTGTAGAGTCCAAGCCATAGGGATTGGAAATTAGTGTGCTTGTCTTTGTCTTCGTGGGATTTGTCCCACTTTAAGACTAGTTCACCCACACTAAATTAATTTTTCCCTACAAACTTATTGTCAAACCATCAATTAATACGACTCTGAAGAAGGGACAAGAATTATTTATCTTTCTTTCTTTCTTCTTGTAACTTGCGAAGGGTAGTTATCCTAATGTGAACCAACAAGCACGACTTACCCTATGACTCTTGTGAAAGTTGAAGGGAAGGCAAATAGATGTTTCGGGGTAGGATGGCTTCTTTTCCATACACTAGGAAGCAAGGAGATGTATTCAGATAAGGCTTAGGAATGACATGATCATCCCATGGGGCGTTCACCAATGCAGAGTACCAGTTCCTCTGTTTAGAAAAAAAATCTTCTTAACGGTGAAGATAAGCTTCTTATTAGTGGACTCAACAAAACCATTTTGCTGTGGATAGTAATTAGCGTAATGTGTCAATATAATACCATTTTCGAGTGCAAATCATATAATCTCAAAAACGAAAAATATGTTGCATTGTCAAAAGCAAGTGAACTTGGAACACCTAACTTGGAAATGATATTCTCTTTGAGGAAGTTGATGACTTCCTGATCATTCACTTTACTGAGGGGAACCACTTTTGTACAATGTGTAAAGTAATCTGTGGTAGTAAGAATATAGCGGTGCTACATTGATGATGGCATAAAAATATCACCTACAACATCCATACCCCATTGTTGAAATGGTTCTTCCACAACGATAGGCTGCAATAATGCGACTGACTTCTTTGCTCGGTCGACACACTTCTGACAGACTGGACACTTGTGGGCATATGCATGAGAATATTTGAATAATGTGGGTCAATAAAAATTGGCTCACATGAATTTGTGTGTTGTAGTGTCGCCTGCGATGTGCCCTTTGACTAGTCCATCATGGAGGTCACGAAACACCTATTCTGAATTCAGTGCTTCAAAGCATCTGAGCAAGACCCCATTGTGGTCCTCAAAATCACCCTATGCACTAACTGGTAAGATAAATCTTTTAGTCTGACTGCCCTCTTTTGTCATGCAGATAAGTGAGAGGGAAAAGTACCATGCTCAAGACACTGACGCACATCTACGTACAAAGTTTGAGATAATAGTTGGGGTATCTTTCTCAACATTGTACGTCTGAATCTCCTGCTCCCATCTAGATGGATCATCTTCTGGTGCATCCACTACTTTGCTGCTAGTTGGCATAGACCATGGCCCTTGATTTCTTGAACTTTTTTGAATTCCAGATCATACTCTTGTAAACCAGTCATATAGTTCACTCTTCTCTCACCCAACTCTTGTTGCTCCAACAACGATCTGACTGCTAGGTGCGACAGAAAGATAATATAATGATTCTTCAAAATATATGGTTGGAAGTGCTTCACCTCCTTATAGACCACATAAGTATATTTATTAATGATGGGATAATTAAGTTGAGGTCCTTGTAAGTTAGCACTCATAAACGATATAGGTCGATCATTATTATGATAATATTTCCGCGTAAGCATGACGACAAGGCAAGTATCAAAAGTAAAGGTGTAGAAAAGGAAATATTTTTTGAATTTTGAGGTGCATAAAAGTTGGTGCTTCTGCGATTTATTGTTTGATACAGGAAAAGACATATTTTCCCCTTTTGTCCCACTTGTTTACTGCATCCTTCTTCACCATATCCTCCATGGGTTTCATTATTTGGGCATAATTGTGATATAGGAAAATGACCTCCTCATCAGCTCAGAGGGCAAAGACATGATTACTGAAGGACTAACCAAGTTTATAGGACCATTTTTCAATCTAACGTTGTTTAGACACTATCAACCTGCTTTATAAAGCTTCTTAGCAAGCCTAAGGGTGCGTTAATGACTAGGGGAACTCTACTTGTCACCTCAGGAACAACATTAGTGACCCTACATCAGTTTCTATGGCTCAAAGGAGCAAATTGACTGATAAAATATCCCTATATTCTCTCCTATGTTAGCTCATAAAAGTAGGGAAACATTAGAACTCGACCTGTTTGGGGGAATTACTAATTCCTAATGGATTATGCAAATGCGAAAGAGCACTAAGGCATGGAAATGTCACTACTTGTTCCTAATGGAACTCATGAAGGACTTGGAAACCCTAACCCTACATGCTATGCAAGGCTTGGACCATTGTGAAAGAGGTCAGACCATCTGAAAGGATTTCCTATTTGACTGTCGAGCAGAGTCTCAGACTAAGGCATCAGAAGAGGTTAAGAAGGGAGAGAGAGAGAGGAGATGGATGGGTAAGGGAAGGCTGATGCAACTGATGGTTGTAATCACTCTTTCTACATCAATATAGAACTGCAGTTGTGTTGTCCACTCTATGATGTTCGTAGTATAACTTGTTTATATGTTTATCTAATATCTTCTAGCATGAGTGGCTTAGTTATATGTAACTAGATATCTTTTATATGTTCATGCATTTGTTTATCAAGGTTTTATGCTGTGATATTATGCTTGTCTTTTCTATGTGCAAGTTTTGATTTGGAGTCGACTCAGGGGTCTTCCAGCTAGATGTGTTGCACTCTCCAGCAACACCACACTAAGACTCAAGTAATAAGTCCTTCTCACTTTGATATTCATTTGTTAAAAATAGATATGCATGTATCTTTGTGACAATTGCAACTAATTTGACTTTCTACCAAGGATCCCGGGAAGATCCTTGAGGATTTTCTACATCACCAAACACCCGTGCATTAATCCTTATAGCATAATTGGTGACTCCATTAGGGACTACAATTAGTTCCTACTTTTTTGTACAAATTTCCTATATCTCTCTTTCTTCCAGGCCTTCTTGTACATCTTCATTCTCTTTCCAACCATTTAGGACCATACAACACCCTTCTCTTAATGCTCAACCCTAGATCTGATCCCCACAACCCTATTTTTGGAGTATTTTTCCTCACTAATGTAGGTTACTAGTGAAAACAATTCTTTATAAAGAATTGTGCCTTCAAAAATAGAGCATTGGTGCTGAAACTAACTCTCTGTAGCCTCTAGTATAGAGCATTAGTTAGCCATTTCTTGATAAATTACTTACTCTGTGAACTCATGGGTTGGGAAATCTTCTTGTAGACTAATTAGGGATCTGCAGCTGCACTTTTTTAGCTGATCTATGTCTTGAACAATTTTTTTATAAGAAAATAGCTTTACTTCTTAAAGTTTTTATTTTCATTAAAAGAAAAATACATTTTTTTTACTGTTTTTTCTTAGCTGGTTAAGTTCTGGTTTCAATTAGTGAGCACTAAAGTTCTATTAGTTATGCTAGTGTTTCACTAAATAGGATGCATGGAATAAATATTGATATATGAATGACTCTCCCTATGTAGAAGCAACTTATTCATCGAAAGTGAAAATTTACAAGCATTGTTTTTGCACGATTTGAGTCAGAGTCCCATATAATTTCATACATCAACACCCGTACTGAAGACTCTAATGAAGGGAAGGAAAATAGATGTTTCGGGGTAAGATGGCTTATTTTCCATACACTAGGAAACAAGGAGACATATTTAGATAAGGCTTAGGCATGACATGGTCGTCCCATAGGGCATTCACCAATGCAGAGTACCAGTTCCTCTGTTTAGAAAAACAATCTTCTTAATGATGAAGATAAGCTTCTTATTAGTGGACTCAAAAAAACCATTTCCCTATGGATAGTAATTAGTGTAATGCGTCAATATAATACCATTTTCAATTGCAAATCATATAATCTCAACAACGAAAAATATGTTTCATTGTCAAACGCAAGTGAACTTGGAACACCAAAATTGGAAATGATATTCTCTTTGAGGAAGTTGATGACTTCCTGATCATTCACTTTACTGAGGGGAACCACTTCTGTACAATGTGTAAAGTAATCTGTGGTAGTAAGAATATAGTGGTGCTGCATTGATGATGGCATAAAAATATCACCTACAACATCCTTACCCCATTGTTGAAATGGTTCTTCCACAACGATAGGCTGCAATAATGCAACTGACTTCTTTACTTGGTCGACAAACTTCTGATAGACTGGACACTTGTAGGCATATGCATGAGAATATTTGAATAATGTGGGCCAATAAAAATTGGCTCACATGAATTTGTGTGTTGTAGTGTCGCCCGCGAAGTGCCCTCCGACTAGTCCATCATGGAGGTCACGAAACACCTTTTCTGAATCCAGTGCTTCAAAGCATCTGAGCAGGACTCTGTTGTGGTTCTCAAAATCACCCCATGCACTAACTGGTAAGATAAATCTTTTAGTCTGACTGCCCTCTTTTGTCATGCAGATAAGTGAGAGGGAAAAGTACCATGCTTAAGATACGACACACATCCGTGTATAAAGTTTGAGATAGTAGTTGGGCTATCTTCTCAACATTGTACGTCTGAATCTCCTGCTCCCATCCGGATGAATCATCTTCTGGTGCATCCACTACTCGGCTGCTAGCTGGCATAGACCACGGCCCTTGATTTCTTGAAATAGTTTGAATTCCAGATCATACTATTGTAAACTAGTCATATAGTTCACTCTTCTCTCACCCAACTCTTGTTGCACCAACAATGATCTGACTGCTAGGTGCGACACAAAGATAATACAATGATTCTTCGAAATATATGGTTGGAAGTGCTTCACCTGCTTATAGACCGCATAAGTATATTTATTCATAGTCGGATAATTAAGTTGAGGTCCTTGTAAGTTAGCACTCATAAACGATATAGGTCAATAATTATTATGATAATATTTGCATGTAAGCACGATGACAAGGGAAGTATCAAAAGTAAAGGTGTAGAGAAGGAAACATTTTTTGAATTTTGAGGTGTATAAAGTTGGTGCTTCTGCGATTTATCGTTTGATACAGGAAAAGACATATTTTCCCCTTTTGTCCCATTTGTATACTGCATCCTTCTTCATCATATCCTCCGTGGGTTTCACTATGTGTGCATAATTGTGATACAGGAAAATTACCTCCTCATCAGCTCAGAGGACAAAGACATGATTACTGAAGGACTGACCAAGTTCACAGGCCCAGTTGTCAAGCTAACGCTGTTTAGACACTATCAACTTGCTTTATAAAGCTTCATAGCAAGCCTAAGGGTGCATTAGTGCCTAGGGTAACTCTACTTGTCACCTCAGGAACAATGTTAGTGACCCTACATCAGTTTCTATGGGTCAAAGGAGCGATTTGACTGAGAAAATATCCCTATATTCTCTCCTATGTCAGCTCATAAAAGCAAGGAAACATTAGAACTCGACCTGTTTGGGGGAATTACTAATTCCTAATGGAGTATGCAAATGTGAAAGAGCACTAAGGCATGGAAATGTCATTGCTTTTTCCTAATGGAACTCATGAGGGTCTTGGCAACCCTAACCCTACATGCTATATATGCAAGGCTTGGGCCATTGTGAAAGAGGTCGGACCATTTGAAAGGATTTCCTATTTGACTATCGAGTAGAGTCTCAGACTAAGGCATCAGAAGAGGTTAAGAAGGGAGAGAGAAAGAGAGAGGAGATGGATGGGTAAGCGGAGGCTGATGCAACTGATGGTTGTAATCACTCTTTCTACATCAATATATGCAACTAGATATCTTTTATATGTTCATGCATTATGATGTGATATTACACTTGTCTTTGCTATGTGAAAGTTTTGATTTGGAGTCAACTTAGGGGTCTTCCAGCTAGATGTGTTGCACTCTCCGACAACACCACACTAAGACTCGAGGTAATAAGTCCTCACTTTGATATTCATTTGTTAAACATAGATATACATGTATCTTTGTGACAATTGCAACTAATCTGACTATCTGTTAGGGATCATGGGAAGATCCTTCAGGGTTTTCTACATCACCAAACACCCGTGCATGAATCCCTATAGCAGAATTGGTGACTCCATTAGGGACTACACTTAGTTCCTAGTTTTTTGTACAAATTTCCTATACCTCTCTTCCTTCCAAACCTTCTTGTACATCTTCATTCCCTTTCTGACCATTCAGGACCATAAAACACCCTTCTCTTAATTCTCAACCCTAGATCTAATCCCCACAACCCATTTTTTGGAATATTTTTCCTCACTAACGTAGGTTACTAGTGAAAATAATGCTTTATAAAGCATTGTGCCTTCACAAACAGAGCATTGGTGCTGAAACTAACTCTCTGTAGCCTCTAGTACAGAGCATTAGTTAGCCATTTCTTGATAAATTACTTACTCTGTGAACTCATGGGTTGGGAAATCTGCTTGTAGACTGATCAGGGATCAGCGACTGTACTTATTTAACTGAACTATGTCTTGAACAATTTTTTTATAAGAAAATGGCTTTACTTCTTAAAGTTTTTATTTCATTAAAAGAAAAATACAATTTTTTTTTACTGTTTTTTGCTTAGCTGGTTAAGTTCTGGTTTCAATAGTTTTTAGTGAGCATTGAAGTTCTATTAGTTATTTTAGTGTTTTACTAAATAGGATGCATGGAATAAATATTGATATATGAATGACTCTCCCTTTGTAGAAGCAACTTATTCATCGAAAGTGAAAATTTACAAGCATTGCTTTTGCACGATTTGAGTCAGAGTCCCATATAATTTCATACGTCAACACCCCTACTGAAGACTCTAATGAAGTACATTTAAAATCCACCTCATAAAATCAATCAACAACTCGTTTTAGAGTAAACACACTTTAGTTTAGGCTAGGATCTTGGGATAGGCAGTGTGAATTAACTGCCCAAGATCATTCACCGAAACTAGTGTCATTAAAGAGAGAAATACTTCTACATTCATACTGTCTAGGACCACTCCAGTAAAAGTGGAGCTAAATACAAGACATAATCAGACTGTAAGTGAACGTAGACAACCTTTGCTTACATCTTCTTTGGGTATTTTGTGTATCGGGGATCCCTTTGGGGATATCGGAGTTGATTCGGGGACTCACGTATCCTGCCCACACTGCGTACTGTCTGCGACTATGTCTGCCCCGATAGCGTCTGTGATTTGATGTATCCTTAGTGGCCATACTTTTAGGGATGAACACAAGGTGACTGGGGCAGGCTTCCCTAGTACCTAAAACAAACCAACCTACTTTGTCTTCGATTTTTGGGAGGGCGCTTGCCTTCACGAGAGTATGTGGCCCCTTAATCTCTGGTTCAGGTGAAGCTCAAGAGTAATCATAACTATACATTTGGCTAACTCTCTCTTTTATTCATTGTGATACTGGGTTTCATCTCTAGTGATTTGTGCTTATTAGACAGGGTCATTTCCCTTTGCTTGTTGATTGATTTCCTTAGTGTATTTTTTATTTTTTAAGTGCCAGAGTGTTATCACTGAGACTTTAATAAATAGCACTTTAAAATTTACTGATAAAAATTATCGGCCACCGTGGCTACATTCGACCCATGTCATCAATGTAGACGATTATTAGGACTTCCCCCACTCACTGTGGAGGATCTTCCGAGCTCCAGTGAACTAGATTCCCTGTCTTTGGGAAATCTGTGTCCAATATCTAACACAGAATTAGTTTGGACATCCCATGGTTCAAGATTACTGGAGGATTTCTTTACTGCAGGATTTCTTAATCCAAACAATCCTTTAATCTCGAATCCATTGGGACCACTCTTGGTTCTCGTTGCATTTGTACCTCCTTTGTCTTGTGTTGGAACATTTCCACCCATCCTGTTGACGACTAACGGGTTGTGGAATTTTGTGGACACTTTTTGTCCACCACCACCTCCCCAGTCGAAAGTCAGTACCACATCTTTGATGGTGAACACCACTATCCCATCTGTCCCAGATTCAAACCCTATTGTGACAGCCTCCATGAGTGGAACCCAGTACATTCTGGGTTCTACCTCTTTTGTGTCAGCCCCTAGATCTTCAACAAGTACTACATATAATGCTCCTTATAATGCTCAATATAGGACAGTTAGCACAGGTCCATTCAACCAACAATATGGTTGGCATCCATTGTATATTTCTAACCCCCAAATTCAGGTATTTGGGGGCACTGTTCCCAATATGCATATACCGGTCGAGAGAGTAACAGTTCCCCCTCCATTCTTAGGTATGCATGGTCAGTCATTAATTGACATGAACCCTCCTTATGTCATTCAAGGATCTATGGTTAGTTATGTGGCGAGCGGGAACCCTTAACAAGGTCCCAATCAATCCATAGGGGAACCCTACTCACAACCTCAAATGAGTCAAGGGGGAACTCCTTATCCTGGGGGCACTTCGATCCCCCAGCCTAACAATCCCTATGGAAACCCACAATACAATACCATACCCCAAGGCACTTACTATACCATGCAACATGTGTATAATATTGGAAACGACATGATGAGAGGACTGCAAGGATCCTCAAGTCATATGTCATTGCCTTGGTTCGATTCACTGACATCAAACACTTTTCCTTTCATGGCAATGCCTAATATCCCCTACTTGTACAAACTTAAAAATGACCCCATCTATCATAACTTACTTTGGCCACCAATCTTGCATAAAATACTGACGTACATCCCGAAGTTCGAAGGGAAACAAGGGGAGGGTTCGGGTACACACATCACCAACTATCGTCTATGGTGTGTTTCTAACTCCATGGTGGATGAGAGTATTTGGCTACAACTCTTTCCCCACACCCTTACTAGCAATGCAGCCAAATGGTACATCGAGTTACCACATGCGTCAGTCAATATCTTTGGTGCTTTAGCAATGGAATTCTTAAAGAACTTCCAGCTACCCATCCTTTATGAAGCTTGGACGGAACTCCTTGCTTCATTATGTCAGGATATCACCACCCACATCTCCGATCATATACATGAATGGAGACATAGGTGGAGGTTAGTCAAATCTCCCCTCCCAGACTATCTATTAGTGGATTGGTTCTACAAGTCTCTACTCCTCCAAATCTCTAAGGATGTCACCTTAGGTGGTGTGTCACAGAAGACCAATCCATTTCTCCTTCCCAGCACTTAGATCTAATATATTCGCAGTCTGGCACTATATACAACGTAATTCCCAATGCCCCTTGCAACTCTAATGCTCTCGCTGCTCAGCAACCCAGAGTGCACACTGATGGGATTATCAGCACAAACTCTGGGGCTGCTGTAAAAAAACTCCACAGTCACACTATTCAGATGTCAATTGACCCCTATACCAAATCGACTGATCTTCCTACCACCGTGATAAAATCTATGTAGTCTACACAAAAACCTTGTGGTAAGAATAAGAAGAATAAGGAAAAGACCGCTCCTTTCGAAGAGTAGTCAACAAAGCAACACAACCCAAAGCAGAAGGTTGCTGCGCCCTCTGAAGTGGAAAGGATAAACCCACCAGATTCCCTTGCAAAATCTGTGCTGAAGACCACATGACCTATCGTTGTCTGTGTCTTTAGGAATGCACTTATTTCATTGCTAGAAAGGACACTGGAAGGACCCCTGCTGTCCTGAATAATCCTTTCCCTGCTCAGCAACAACAACAACTTATTGCAAAACAACCCCAACCCACGCAAGGGGGCAATGGCAGTTCACAACATCCTTCAGCTGGTGAAGGACCATCTACCATTTACACCTTTGAAATGGTAGATCTACAAACTAGAGCCAAATATTATGGAGCTCTAGTCACTCATGCAGAGGAACCCTCCTCAAGTCAAAACCCATCACCGCCTAATGATCTTCATATCGAAAGGCTAGTTTTTGATCTTGTGATTCGCCCCCCTAAAGGGTCACTTCGTCATACAACGCAAAATACATCTGCACGTGCTGCCCAAAACTAAAGTATTGTAGAAGATTTAGTGCAAGCTCTGTTGGCTATGTTAGTGTTGAAAGTATTACAAATCTGTCTAGCACAAAGGAAAGCTTTGCTTTCAGTTGTTGGTGGTATCAACCCTCAAGATTCCAAGCTTGCAATTTTTGACATGGAAAAATGTAAACCTCCCCTTTCACACCAACTTTCATTTTAGGTGCAATTTTTCTGGAAAGGAAAAGGAATACAAAGAACTGTCATTGACGAAGGTGCTTCATCCTATGTAATGTCAGCATCATGTCCCTGCGATTGAATTCCCTTAAAGCTTTCGATGGCCACACTTTCATCCCAAAAGGTTACTTAGCTAGTTATCCCATCACCTTTAATGGGAAAATGGTAATGGTGGACATCAAAGTCATAGATAGAAAGCTCAACTATAATCTATTGTTCAATCACAGTTGGACTTATGCAATCACTACCATTGTGTGTACTCTCTTTCGCATCATCCTATTTCCATTGGATGGAAAGATAGTCACAGTGGACCAGCTGCCTTTTGCACCCTTGATTATTTCCTATTACCTAGTGGCTCTTTACCCTTAGTGGGTGGTGTACCTAACTCTTATGTCAGTATCCGTACTGTTCTATTGAAGGGCTCTTCTCTAATGGGTTGTTTCCCTCTTTTGCAACTAGCGTTTCCGCAATCCGTCCATATGGTTCCATCCATTCCTCATGAACCAACCAATCCTTGGATCCTACCAACCCCTTCAAACATTGACACTTATGGAGAACAAGTGTCGTTGTCACTAGTTGAATTGGCCTACCAAGCCATTCAATTTGCATCCAAGTCTTTGGTCACTTTGGTCACGGCCAACGGTACAACTGCCCCTCCCATAACTGCTCCTTCTTTCGATCCCATCAATCAAGTCCTACCTACGGACGAAGTTATTAGAGATACCATGAGTTTAGAAGAGAGATATTGGGAGGAATTGCACCATCGTGTTTTGATATCTGATTCGACATGATGCCTCTTCAAATCCTGTCATCTGACACACCTGAAATCATTTCCTCACCATAAATGACTATCCAAACTTTCGACTCGGAAGGAAACATGGGCAATATTTCAAAGACATTTCTCATCGATATTTTTGTCACAACAGGAATCATAGAAAACATCTAGGTTGGAGCAGATTGCAATCCTGAGAAAATTGCAAGCTTCACCTGCCTTTTTAAGGAATTCTACGATTAATTCGCTTGGTCTTACGAGGAAATTCCTGACATAGATCCTTCTATTTTCAAGCATGAGATTAAGATATACGGAAATGCTAAACCTATTTGCCAAAGTCTTCGACCAGTCCACCCCCACAAAATGGTAGCCATCAAGACTGAGGTGGAAAAGTTGTTATGTGTTGGTTTCATCTATCCCATTCCCTTAACGGAATGGGTTTCCAATATGGTTCATGTCGATAAGAAACAAGGAACCATCAGCATATGTGTTGACTATCCAGACTTGAATGCCACGTGTCCAAAGGATAATTATCCGACACTATTCATCGACTAAATCATCGATGAATGCACCAATTATGAATCATTCTCATTCATGGATGGTTTCTTAGGTTACAAACAAATTGCTATAAAACCCAAAGACCAACACAAAATAACCTTTGTTTGCCCATCGGGAATCTTTTCCTATCGAAAACTCCCATTCAGTTTAAAGAATATTGGAGCAACATTTCAAAGGGCCATGGACTTGGATGACCTTCCAGCCCATTCCAAGAAGCGAGCGCAACACCTAGATCATTTAAGAGCTATCTTTCTTAGGTGACGATTTTATAACATACGTCTGAATCTGCATAAATTCGTTTTCTTTGTCGAGACTAGATGCATACTTGAATTCATTGTCTCCAAGCACAAGATTAGGGTTGATCCTGATAAGGTAAAGGTAATTACTTAATTGCCTGAACCACAATCCATTCTGTAGCTCAACGTTTGCAAGGGAAAGCAAACTTCTTACGACGGTTCATTGTAAACTATGTTGAGTTGACGAAAGGCTTTATGCACCTACTTAAGAAGGGATTTCCATATCTATGGGATGATCAAGCTCAACGGTCATTTGATGCCTTGAAAAAGGTGCTTATATCAGCCCCACTCCTTAGCGCTCCCAACTATGGGCGCAACTTTCTTCTATAGCTTGCAACCTCACCATCCTCTCTAGGAATGGTCTTGGCTCAAACTCACAATGACCAGAGTGAGCATGTGATATATTATATGTCGAAAGGCCTAGCTGGGCCCGAACTCAGTTATTCACATGTGGCAAAGTTGTCCTTGATAGTTTCCTTTGCTGTCAACCGCTTCTGACATTACATACTACTGTGATAGACTACTGTCATCGCCTTCACGAATCCCATGAGACACATTTTGTCTTGTCAAGTAATTGGAGGGAAATATTCAAAATGAATCATCATCCTCCAACAATTTGATTTGGTTTTCACTGCTGCCAAGATGAAAATTTCCTTAGTCTTCGCCGAACTTTTGTCGGATCTACCCATTGTTGATCCCAACAAGATAGCCCGCGATCCTCTTCCAAATGAAGCTGTTTATCTTATCGACCCTATTGACCCTTGGTATGGTCACATTGTTGTCTACCTCCAAGCGCAATGTTTCCACCTTGAGTGATCGTCATGTGATTGTCATCACATCCACCACCAAGCACGACATTGTTTAGTGCTTAACGATACGTTATATTGCCATGGTGCGGATATAGTTCTTAAATGTTGCCTCACTCATGAAGAGGTAGAACATGTTTTAAATGACTGCCATGCTGGGGCATGTGGTGATCATCTCTCTGGCATATCTACTGCTTAGAAAATTTTGCACGCAGGCTACTCTTGGCCGACCTTGTTTAAGGATTATATCAAGGCTATCCGACAATGCCATCCTTGTCAAGTGTTTACAAAGAAATTGCGTGCTCCTCAATCCCTATTGCACTTGGTTATCTCCGTCGACCCCTTTTCCAAATGGGGAATAGACTTCGTAACTTGCAACCATCTTTCCTCTACTGGACACAACTATATTATTGTAGATGTGGGCTATTTCATGAAATGGGTCGAAGCCCTTCATGCCTTCTGGGCTCACAGAGAAATTGTGGCACTATTTTTGTTTAATCATGTCATCTGTCACTTTTGTAGGCCCCGCACGATCATTACAGACCATGGGTCTCATTTTTAGAATCACATGATGTCTAACTTAACATCGTTGCTCGGTTTTCGTAAGGATCAATCATCCTCCTACTACCCCCAAGCTAATGGTCAAGTAGAAGCCATCAATGGAATCTTAAAAAACATGATCCATATTTTAGTAGGGAATCATAAAATCCACTGGCATCGAATTTTATATCCTGCACTATGGGCATACCGAACTTTAGTTAAAACTACTATAGGCTTCACACCTTTTCAACTGGCTTATGGCCTGGAAGTAGTTTTACCAATCGAGTGTCAAATTCCTTCCTTGCAAATCATCGTTGAACTCTTGCCTGACACTACTACAGATGAAGAGCGCTTGCTATACCTAAATCAATTGAATGAAACCTGTCGAGATGCCAAATTAGCACTCGAAGCCCACAAGCGTCGGGTCAAAGCGGAGTACAACAAAAAGGTCAAGCCTTGTGCTTGCCAAGAGGAAGATCCTTTTTTAATTTATGACCAAAACCATGACCTCTTAGGAGAAGGAACACTTCAACCCTTATGGCTTGATTCATATGTCGTCAAGAAAGCCCTCTCAAAAGAGGCATATGAACTTCAGGACTAGGAAGGAGTCACACTCACTGAGCCCTGAAATGGGCTCTATCTAAAAAAGTATTATGCCTAGTACTACACTAGGCATGTGCTTTGCTATTTTATGTATTTATAAGTTTTTCTTCTTTTTTGATGTGATTGGAATTTTTGGTATGTATTGAAGTATTTGGCTCATACATATTTCTTGTAATGCAGATGCCTTCATTACCTTTAGCATATGTAGGATACACGGATGGTGCTAGTCGTCACACACGGCACATTGCATCAGCTCCTTGGGTCATTTACACACCTGAGTTGGAATTTTTTTGTTCTGGGGAGTCTTTCTTGGTACTGCCACCAACAATATTGCTGAGTACATGTCTTTAGTTTCACTTCTCACTAAAGTGTCATCAAGGGAAATCTCCAAACTGGTGGTTAGGTTAGACTCTTAGCTTGTTGTTATGCAATTGACAAATCATTATCACGTTCGTAATCCAATCTTGTTACGTCATTCTTTAAGGGTACGACTCTTGGAATGTCAATTTGAGGTTATCACATATGAACACATTCTTAGAGAATTTAATACAGTTGTTGATTCATTGGCAAACTATGTGTTAGATTGGCATGTGTCTCATTCACTATATATACATGTATGAAAGTAAATATTTACACAGTTAAAAATTTACAAAAACGCTTAAAAAACATTAACATTATAAAATATCAAAATATCTAT